>VWYK01008746.1:0-14104 GCA_013399775.1 Semnornis frantzii | reverse complement strand
GGTTTTGTTTTTGGTTTGTTGTTCAAAATGTTCAGTAATAGCAGCAATGTCTCACCAGTAAGTAATAATTTGATCAAAGTAAAGAAGCTTGTGCCCTTAGGCTTCCTCTGCCTCTGCTCTTAATGTAGTATGCTCTTCACTGGAGTAATGCATGACACAAAGGCATTGAAGTCATCATGGCAGAGAGTAAAATGTCTTTCCAAAGCCATGCTTATTTTCAGGCTATCTTACAAAATACAGATGCTACTCTTCTAGGCCAAAACACATTTCAGTGTCCAAAGGCTGTTAGCATGGATTTGGCTTACAGCCTGCATTATTTGGGGCGTTTGTCTGGACATGCGAAAAAACCAAACCTATCCTTGCCTGGGCTGAATTCTTGACAAAAGTTGCAAAAACCAGAAATTTGGCAGCCCCTCCACCTTCAATGGGAACATCAGACTGAACATGCTCACTGTGTGCTCTGGGTATGTTTTACCACTTGCTGCTTTAGTCATATGAAAGCTGTGCCTGAAAGGCTGTGTCGACGCTACCTGGCAGAGGGGACTTACAGAGCTGCATCTCAGAGGCTTCTTCCCCAGTCTATACTTCTGTTTAGAAAATAATTGAGCAGCCTGTGCTTTAGTACAAGATAAGGAGGTGCTGCATTTAGCTATCAACGTCGTCAAATGGACACAATTTTGTGGGGAATGGTATGGTCTTATGAGATACTCTGGACTCCTCATGCCTCTGGGAAGAGCCTGGCTTTAGCAGGAAAGCTGCATGGGAGGATGTCTTTTCTCCCAGGTGACAGAGATTCCATAAGACTATCAAAATGGCCAAATGGAGCAGATTAGGGCATTCCTAGCATTATGGAATGCTAAGATATCTTTTCAGAATAAGTTTTTATTTCTTATCATGTGTCTTTCCCTTTTTCTCATGAGGGCTGCAAGATTGTACACCGTGTTTGTCATTCAATAGTTTCCTAATAACTTTTACTAAGTTGCTGTATTTACTATGAAAATTGGTGTTTGTGGAGGAGTGAGGCCTCATGAAAGCACCCATAGAGCAGTTAGCACAGGTCTATCATATCAGACAAAAAAAGTGAACATCTTCTGTCTGCACCACAGTCACAAGAAAGCAGGTTTTCGTAGCTCCAGTGCTCACATGGCTGCTGGTTTGTTTTACAGCAGACGGTAGTGCCCTTTGATGCACTTCCCAACTTCTGTGCTAAGAGAATATAGTTATTCCTCTGTTCTACCCCTCTGCTGTGGTGGCTGGAGCACAGCTGGAGTTCCAACACAAATCCCAGCTGTCTGTGCAGGTGCCAAATCCAACTTGGCACCCTAACTCAGCAGAAATTTCCACTCGTGTTGTATGAATGCACAAATTCAGTACTGCCAAAGCTCTGCAATGAAAGACAGAGCATATCTATTGCTGTAAATCCATATATTTAACAATCCTGTCAACGTCTCTTTCTCACCTAAATAAAAAAATATGCTCTCATAAGTCCACAAAAAAGGGAAAATTTATTTTCCTGCATTGATCTCCTTGTCTAATATTAGGTTTCTATGGAATCCAGCTAAGATTTCAGAGTTACTTAAAAACTAAATTACAAGAAAAACCAACCAACCAACCAAAAAAGGCAAGGTTGTTAAGTAAATTATAGCACTTACTTGTACAGTAATGATGATACCGGTCCCAGGCAACAGCAGCACAGGATCCGATGCTGGCTAGTGCTGTCAAGAAGCCCTGGAATCCATGAATTTGGCAGCCATCAGAGCCGTAGGGCCAGTACCTGTCAACATGCAAGGAATATGTTAAGAAAATGATCAAATGAGATGAAGACATGTTTGGAAATTGCATTAATGGAGAGGGTAAAACGATAGCTTGTGCCTGTTCTTTCTAAGTCTAAGAAATATTGTGATAGATGTTGCTGTGGTTGCCTGTAGGTTATTTGCTAACGTTTATCTTGCTGTGGTACCTGATGCAGTACAACAGCTTTTTTTATTCTTTATATAAAAAAGAATACATGACCATACATTTACATATTCAAAAGCTGGTTTTATAACTTGAACTCTACATTTAATACTATTAGTCATATCTTCAAAATTTGCACCCACTGGAAACAGCCAACTTGTCAGGGTGTGAAAATGAATAGTAAATTAATAATACTCTTTTGAAAAGTGTTTGCCAAAGAAATACTTACAAATAGTTACAAAGAAATACTCCTGATAGCAAGCCTCAGGCTTCCAAATGTCTTTGCAGCCATAGAAAGAAATGAATCGTGAGGTCTCATGTAGCAGACATCTGGTGATGTGCCTTCAATAACATGGTCACCCACAGCAAGGAAACATGGCTTTTTTCTTTCTTCATTTCTGTGTTCATCTAACCTGACTCATGCTTGTAAACCTGGCTGTGAGGTGGAAATCTTCAGCAATCTCCTTTCTCATAAATTTACAGAACAACAGTATAATCAATTAGAAAACTACCTTTGGAAATCTCTTTGAACAGGAAATAGCTAAATACTTAGGAGACTTGGAAACTTTTGCTCCCATTTAAAAGAAAAAGCTCTGCAGTTGTTAAAACCAAGCTCATTTTGATGTCTTCACCTTAGCTTCAGTTCAGTAAAGACATTTTTACTGACTTTAGTGAGACATAAGTATCTGAAACAAGAGTGACATATACAGGAGGTAAAATAGTGTTGAATAAGGCCTTACTGGAGTTTATTGTTAATTTGCAAAGAAGTGTGGGGTTTTTTTGTTTTAATCTATTTAGTCTATCAAGAGAGAATAAAATGGTCACATTGTGACTTGAAATGTAGTTCTGTTCACTAATAAAGAGATTTTCAGGGTTTAAAATATGCTACTTATGTGGAATTATTCACCAGTTGTTTTATAGAGTGGTCTGAAGAAAATGAGTGTGATTTTGTTGTGATTTGTTTGCTGTAATTATTCACTGAAATGCTTGATATAGTTTCTGTCATCTGATTAAATGATTTACAGTGTGAAAATGTAAAAAATCAAATGTATCACAACTGACATGAGCTCCCTGCCAACAGGTCTGCACTTTCCTTTTTCACAATGTGTTAGAATAAGTGCATTAATGGAAAGGTCCATGAAAAACCAGAAAGACTTGCAGATAAAATTGAGGTCAATGTAGAGGTATGTATATTTTGATATTCAAACAGCTTCTACTATAAAGATTTGTTAAAATTTCTTGGTGTTCTCTAATCAGTCTTATAATCCATCAGTGATCAATACACACTAAAGTCTGCTTTGTTTACTTGCCTTGTAGAACTATATAGAGTTTCATTTTGCTGTTTCACATTGAGAGAATGAGAAAGTTGGTTAGATGGCATGCTAGAAAGAAAGAATTTTAATTAATTAGACCTCTTAGAATTTAAGCTGTTAATTTTCATGTGGTTCTTCTGAAAGAGAAGATATACCTTAGGAAGCTGGAAAAGGCAGCGATGAATGCGTTGATGCAGATCCCGCAGTCGGCCAGCGCGATGCTGAGAACCAGCAGATTGCTGGGTGTTCGCAGTTCTTTGATTTTTCGGAAAGAAATAATTGTCAAGCCATTCAGACAGAAACCAAGCAGGGCTGAAATGCAGAATTGTTTGGCGTGATTCAACTAGAAATGGAAAGTATCTACAATGATACTGCTGTTTAATGGGAGAACAATAATTGCTGTGGAAACTTACGAACAGGCAGTATGTCTGCAGCAAGTTACAAAGACTATCGGGAGACAAGTCAGAGGTGAGAGCTGAAGCCAGTGCTTCAAACTGCATCAAGGATATAGCCAGTTATGTGGAGCAGAAAATAGTTTTATCTTATTTGTAATTTTGACTTTTGTTTTAATAGAGAAACCTGATTGCCGTTCTCCATCAAGGGACATTTGGGTCAGAACGAGGGACATGCAGAGGAGATTGTTTCAGAGGGTCTGGTAGACAGCATATGCTGCTGGTGAGTGGATCTCAGTGCTTGTCTTTAGTAGAGAAATGGGTTATGCTCAATATAAATTGTAACATTCTTGTGTGTTTAAGCACAGAAATCTCTCAGCTGTGTTTCAGTCAGCCTGCTTCCCTTTGGGCTTCTCTCTAAAGTTAACCTAGACAGTGCTTGAATCACAACAGCTCAATCTTATTACTGCCCTTCGTCAATAGACTATACATGGAAAGGAATAATCTAATTATGAAAAGCAGTCACTGATAGATTAAAATAAACAAGTTGATGTTGGTCCTCAGAGAGGAGCACCCAAGGAACCCAAACTATTCACCCAGTATAAAGCCATGCCACCCTGAAACCTGTTCTTCATTGGTTTAAGCTCAAGCTTTGCCCTTTAAAGACCTGAATTATTTTAGCTCTGATGAGTCTGTGACTCAGCATCCTGTCTCTAAGTCTTGGGTGGATGAGAGTCAGTATGTCTTTTTTCTTTGTGTTCTTGCAAAGAAAAATGATGCAGTGCAGAAAAAAAAATCCATGTCCCCTAAATCTGTAAAGTGCCTATACTTGTTGTCTTAATTCTGCAGTTACATAAGATGGATGATTTTGTCTAGTCAGAAATCCTGCTCTTACCTTAATTGCATTAATGGCTGATGGCATAACCATAGCAACAGATGATGTGCGTCGTTCATTACACAACATATAACAAAATATTTCCAGGAGAAATATTTGGAGCCATTTGAGGTCTGCTGTTCTTATTTCCTCCCTGCCTTCTTACCTCCCACCCAAAGGGTAAAGTATTGCCAACTCTGAATGTGGTGAAGCCTTTAGGAGAGGTATATTGTGACAATATTTAGAGTAGAGCTATTACTATATTAACTTTTTTTTGTCTTTCCCATCGTTTTGGAAGCTCCAGACTTCTCCTCACTCCGCTTTCTTGAAGGGCAGCATATATATACAAATAGAGAACTTACTAAATAAAAAAAAAAAAAAAAAATATCATTGAGTTTCCATCTTTAGAACAGCAAATGTGTCAAGTTCATACAGGTTTCCCACTTTTGGCAAACCGCACTGAGAAGATGCGGCAAAAAAGGAGGTCTTTATTGCCTTTCATAGTCTTTGAGAAAGTGAATTAGTCTTTAATTATTTAGCTGATCTTCTAAGTCAGAGACAAAGATCAGGTTTTATTGCCACTTCACTGGACACATTCTGCTTAAAACCCTGTAGAAAATACTTAATTTTAGTAAAACATAAAGTGTTAAACCACATCTAGTTTTAAGTTAAGGTTGCCAACAAGTACTTTGGTTAGACTTCAACAACTTCAGGTCTCCTCAGGCTGTAGCCCTCAGACATGGATATGTGAGTGGGCACATGAGGGCTGGCAGGACCGTGGTAACACAAGCAGTCATTGCCCAGCAGGACCCTGGCTGTCAGTCTCTGCCTGAACTTAACAGTATCCCTCTCCCCCTGTTGCTGCTCACCCCTCTGTAATAAAGTGCAAAGTCATGCCAGGACCTGCTTGGCCCTGATGATGTTTTAATGGCTGTTGACAACATTTTGCCCTGAGCTCTCTGTTTAGGCAGCCGCTCACCAGTGAGCCTGGAGTAGAAGCTTTTTCTTTTCTCTCTTTCTTCCAAGGAAGAGCTTCTCACATAGCTATTCCAGCTTTCCTTTGCAGACAAACATGATGCTGCCTTCCAGCTGAGCACACTTGCAGTGAGAGTGTGAACACCGTCCTTTCTTCTGTGCTCCGTGTTCATGGGGTGAGCTGATGAACATTTCTCCCATTCTGAAGGTGCTTACAGCTTCCTCCTCCACTGTTGGGCCCCAAGATACCTGCATCCCCAGCTGAGTAGCCGTATGAAGGCATGGGGTCTCAGGCCCTGATTGGGATCTACAAGCTTGTCCTATGCTAGCTGCCAGGCACTGGTTTATTCCAGTCTCTCAGCAAAGTGGCACATACCTTAAGAAAAGCCCACATTTGCTAAATTAAATTAATATTATCTTCTATCTCAAGTTTTTCTTCTTAACACTATGATAGCTTTTGAATCTCATGCAAGTGTATTTTTGTTTGTTACTTTTACCCACCAGCCATTAATTGCAGTGCTACCAATGCAGTCTTGATGTAGACTAACAGTTGATGAGCTATTGTGGACCTATCATCTTTGATTATAAGATGACCATCACAGCTCACAAAATAAGCAACCCAGTTTTATGGTTTATAATTTTATCAGCCCTTCAAACATTCTTTCCTTGAGGAAGATGAAAATTACCTTTAAAAGTCAAAGCCAAAATCCTACATCCCAAACTCTTTATAAGAAAGCTAAGTAGCAAGTATTTCCCCTGCCGTAAGGCAGTTGTGTATACAGAACAGATCTTCACTGCAAACAGCTTGCAGCTCACTCTAATTTTCTCAGAAGTACTGGTGATGTAACCACAGTAATCACTATAAGTCTGGGTCAGCGTGCCATAAATGCTGCTGTTTGCTTTAGTTTTCCTTCTCACCAGGAATACTAGAGACAAAAATCTTATTGCCAGAGGTCCCGCACCAAGCTTACCTTCTACCAGCAGGGCAGTGCCAATGGCAAACACCTCTAATTCAGTGAAGCCTTCAGGGAGAGGGTATGCAGTGACCATACTTGCAATAAAAATGCCAACAGATTTAACCTCTGCCCTCTGTTATAGCTGTAGGGCTGCCTTTTCTCTGGATGCCCCTTTTCCCACTAGCTGAAGGCTTCTTAAAGGAGCAGCTCACGTGTAGACACATGCTCATTATATAAAAGCTTTGGGGTTTTTACTCCCACCACTACAATCCCTGCAAGAATGTTAGTAATGATGGGCCTAGCATCAGCCCGTGCTCCCCCTTGCCCTGCAAATCGTATTTCAGACACCAGCAAAATGAAAGCATTCATTGCAATTACAACAAGTTCTTTGTAGAGACAAGATTAAGAACCCTGTCCAGTTAATTCTGCAACACTGGAAAAGAATTAAAGGTTGTGGAATGAAGGAAACATGTAATATATAATTGGGGAGTGACCTGAAAAACAAAGAGGCCCTCACTGAGTTGGTAATTAGGAGAAAAGTATGAACCAAAAATGTTTACAGCATATAGGTCTTCCTGTCATCCCCTTTTTAGGAACTGGTCAGTGTGTTTTTCTGGCAAATGCCTATGCAGTATATTAACGTATTTCCTCTTCGTAACTAAGGCTTAAATGAAGGTGCATACTGGTACAGCCTGAATAAAACCAAACATCTACAAATAACTGATTTGCTCCCCAGACATACGAGGACGTGTGTGAATAACCTTACAGTTTGAAGACTTGGTGTAGTGACTCTGGAATATATAGGATGTGTGACTTGTCCGGCTTCCAGATCCTTACCTGCTAACCAACTTCCCTCCATGATCAAACCACATAATGGATCCAAGGCATGCACAAACCCTTGTTATTCCCCAGCAGGGGCAACCATTATCCTTTCAATTCTTGTGCCACTAATTGATAAACTAAGTCATTGAGAATCTGAATGTTTAGATTCTGCAGAATAGAATACAGAAGCTTTCAGAGTCCAAGTGAAACAAAGGGTACTTTTAAAGCTATGCAACTATTATTTATGTAATTTTCAATACCTGTTTATTAATAGGGAGTAACTTAGCCATAATTCTTACTTTTTGACCTACATTTAGGGCAGCAGTAGTATGATAACTACTAGAAAGGGTTGTTTTCTTTTAATGGCACTTTATTTCACCTTTTTTAGCATGTTTGCTGCCTTTTTGATTATTTATCATTCCTTACTACTTTTCCACAGACCTATTCATTGCCTTAACAAGGTGCCACTAGTGCAGTAGTTGTTACTCTGACATGTTTTGAAGTTACAAGGAATGACTTCTTTGTCCGCATAATCCTTCTGTGAAATGGGAACACAACAGATATTGGCTTCCCAGGCCACACACTGTTGAACTGACTCTTGGTTGGTAGAGATGTCAGGCAGAGCAGATCTGCTCCAGAGCATCATGGTTCTCCTGACTAGGCCATAGAGGTGCATTCACAGTCCAGGGGTCTTGGTTGAAGATGGTGGTGGATTTTTTGCAGTTTTTCTGAAATCTGTGCTTGCAGGACTCGCTGCCCAGAAGAACTGATCAGAGCTTCAAGGGCAAAACCATCTTGCTGTGTTTTGTAATCTCTGGCATTCATTTTACAGCTGCTTTTGATGTAAGTAATTGCCTTGATGGATATGCTCTTAGATTTTGAAGTAGGATTCAGGAGGACATGATATTTGTTAGGCTGTACAGATGTTTGGTTTAAGCAGAACAAAATTACATTGCACCACATAAATCCATCATTATGTTTCTCTCCCACTCACCTACATGTCTTGATGACAAAGAAAATGACAACCTTGCCTCCTAGCAGGGCAAATGACTGATCTAAGCTTGTGTTTTAATAGTGATCCATTGTGTTATCTTGCAAAAAAATTAGTGCTAGATCTTGTAAATGTGCTGTAAATCTTCTTAGTGAGATAGTTTTGAAAATAGATGGCTCATTGTAATGCTTGTCAGCATAAAGCTGCAAAGCTCTTCTAGACTAGGGATAGAGGACACAGACATTGTGTGAACTGCTCTCCTGAGGGCTATCAGATGCTTTGGGTCACTTGCCACTGCACTTCACCCTCACACCCAAACAAATCTTCCTCATGTGTCACACTGCTGATATTTTTTGCAGTGGGTTATGCAGACTTGGACTATTTTTCCCACAAAAGTAGGCTACTACCCCAACCCCTCTAGATTTAGGAGATCTTTATTAGAATGAAAATTTTGAAGTTTTGGGCTGGTTTTCTTTGAGTATGTTAACATTTCCTCTGAAGAAACTTTATGCATCAGGCTCTCAGTTTCTACTTTTGATGATGTATTAGGCTGACTTTTTAATAGTTCATTGGGCTAATATGGGGTGATCTGTGGTCCAATATGGCTGCTAAATTCAGTTAGTTATAGAAGGTTTTCTGCAAGCAAAGAGAAGATATAAATAGGGAATGGATTATTGAGTCTGATAGAATCTACTAATGGTATTTCTTCCACTTGGTAAAACAAAGTTGCATTCATTCTCCTTCCCCCTGTTTTTTGGAAGACGTAACCTCACTTCATTTATTCATTTGAAGTAATTAAAACCATGCAAACTGATAACGTATTTGCCAAAGTCAGCTATTAACTCCTTGAATTATAAAGTTTTTAGTGATCCCTTTCTACTTAATGGACTCTTTCAATAGCTACTTGCTGTTTCCAAACTCAGAGGAAAATGTCTTTCACTCAACCTGATATTATCTTTCAACTTTATATTTTGAATTTTCACTGATCTCCTCTCTGCATCAATAAAACATCCATTCCATTTTTCTCTCTCACTTAAGAATACTTGATGGCTTACTAATCTGTTTGCAAGGAACACAAGAAAAAAGATCTGATGGGTTGTTGCCAAATGTCCCCATGGATTTCCTAAGACACTATGGATTTGGTGGGAGCATATTAGTCTTTGTAAAATATGCACTGGTACAAGAACAACAAGGAAAGGTGCAGTGCAAAGATAACAGACTACTCATGCACTCTGAATTTTCTGCAAGCAATCAATGAAGATTACTGACAACATTTTTGTATTCACAGCAAGAACTTTGCTAAATTGATGTATTATTATTCCTCTGCCTTCTTAATCCTTTCTTCTGATTCAGGTTTAGCCAAATCGCCTTTGACTTTTTAAAAACACCTTTAAATGACAAACTGCAGCTTTTTAGCAGAAGCAGGCTGGGAATACTGCCACACAGGACTTCAGTTTGATATTGCCAGTAATCTTGGTCCTCATGGGAAAGAGTTCTCATCAAGGAAAGGAAAACAGAAAGCATATTGTCTGGAGACCACCTAGTTGCAGGTGTGCAAACCTGTTTTGATTTGGGAACAGTGATTGGTATCATGCCCCAGACTGTAAACAGGCACCTGGTGTTGATTGTGGGAGGGACGAGGGACAAACCCACAAAGCAGCCCTTTGGATGAGCCTGTGGCCATGCAGTACCCGTTCTCCTCAACCGTTCTGGCAGTCTAACATGCTCCTCAGTATGATTTTCTCTGCAACTGCCCCTCTCCTCTGCCTTGGTGAGGCCGCATCTGGAGTAATGTGTCCAGTTCTGGGCCCCTCAGTTCAAGAGGGACATAGAACTGCTTGAAAGAGTCCAGTACAGAACCATGAAGATGATTAAGGGAATGGAACATCTCTCTTACAAGGAGACTGAGGAAGCTGGGGTTCTTTAGCTTGGAGGAGACTGAGAGGTGACCTCGTCAATGTATATATAGGGTGAGTGCCGGGAGGATGGAGCCAGACTCTTCTCGGTGATGCCCAATGACAGGACAAGGGTGGAAGTTTAGGCATAGAAAGTTTCAGGTAAACACGAGGTGGAATTTTTTCACTGTGAGAGTGACAGAACACTGGAACAGGCTGCTGAGGTGGGTTGTGGAGTCTCCCTCTCTGGAGATATTCAAGAACCATCTGGATGCATTCCTGTGTGATCCTACTCTGACAGAGGGGTTGGACTAGATGATCTTCTGAGGTCCCTTCCAGCCCCTGACATTCTGTGATTCTGTGCAAACTGTTTGGCAAAGACATTAGAAAGTTGCAACTGTAGAGTGGAGAAGCATTGCCTTCCCTTCCTGCTTGTTTGAGTTACTCCTCTAGAGACAGGTAGTTTAATTCATAGGAAATGAAATACATATTTGATTAGTTTTTGCGTATCTACCCAGAGCAGAAAATCAGTGAAGTTACTAGAACATTATTTGCATCCGAGACTATTTAGTAATTGCTGGATATACCAGTCATGATTATTATCAGAAATGTATAATTGTTGCTCTGATCTGTTACCCGTGTCTCAAAATGCATTTTAGACACCTATAAATAACATGCTTTGTTTTCAGTTAACCTGCTAATTTTAAGATCATATATATATTCACAGTGTAATGAAACATGCTATCTCTGTCCGTTGAATAGTGGCATATTTCAGAACTTTGAAGGAGAATGTAGTCCTGCATAACATAGGATATACCTAACATGATTTGTTTACTTTCTATGCAGGGTTGAGGCCTTCCCTCAGCATGCAGAATAATAACTCTTCCAGGAACTACAGTTCAAAGACCAGTACCCAGTTCTCAAAAGAAATTCTAATTTCAAGAGGGGTTTTAGTTGTATCGAGAGGATTTGCAGACAAACTTTCCTTCTCTTTACTATCGCTCCTTTAAAGAAGCAACAGGACCGTCTCTGAATCATTCCTCAAGGAATCTATGCTACCGATTGTGTATATAAATTAATTTATAGGCCATATATGACAAAAAATGCTTAATTTCCCCCATTACTGTAATAATGTATATCTTTCTCTTAATGGTCTTCCACTGTTGTCTATCTGCAGGGGTTTCCTCCAACTTTCTGCTCATACTTCTCACAGAAACATTACTGAAGTCTGAGTTCTGCTATAGGTTTCCTTGATTTCAGTATATGATCTGCATTTACAATGGGATGCATTCCTCTTTTTCCATATAAAACCCAGATGTGCTAATTAGTTTAATCTAGGCTTTCTCCACTGTTATTGGAAGGAATGGGCAGCTTCCAAGCATCACCTGTCTTAGGACAGGACTCTAGGATTATCTTCTGGCATCACCTATTTCTCTTCACTGACTATAGAGAGAGCTCAGAGACTGCTTTGGATTGATGCCTACCTTTCAGGCGGCTGTAGCAAGGAGCAGTCTCGAAATTGTATCTGAATATAGAATATTTGGGGCTTTTTACTCCTTTTGAAGCTTGGGGTTAACTACAGTCATTGTGTGTGCCTCTCATTTTCACCCTTATTTTTTCTCCTGAAGGCTTCTGTGGAATACTGACCAGATGTACATTACTTACAATATATGTATCAAGGCCTCTTGTATTATCCAAGTGCACTTTTTAGTGCACATTAGGGACAAACATCAGAATTAATTATAAACCACACTTGTGAATTAACCAGGTCTTACCCCTATTCTTCCATAAAACAGATTACTGGTTTTATCAAGATTACCTAATTGTTCTCACCTCTGTTATCCAATCCTTTGAACTCAGTGTAATAAATAATCCCTTCAAGCTGAGTTGCCCTTTATATTAGAGTGGAATGAGACTTGTAAAAACTACATTATATTATCTCACAAAATGAAATTAATC
The DNA here is from genome assembly GCA_013399775.1 of Semnornis frantzii. Taxonomy (NCBI): domain Eukaryota; kingdom Metazoa; phylum Chordata; class Aves; order Piciformes; family Ramphastidae; genus Semnornis; species Semnornis frantzii. Next base: position 1,971 of record VWYK01008746.1, on the reverse strand, counting down.
ATGATGAAGTCAAAGCTTTCAGTTGTGCTTTTGTTGTCATCTCTAATGTGAGAATGTTGCTGAATTATTGTTTGTTTTGTAGCTGGCTAATGGAGGAGTGGAGTTTTCATAATGTGCCATTTCAAAACATGCAAGGCTCTCTTATTCAACTGTTGGTTACGTTAGTACTGGTAATGGTTGTTTGTTTGTTTGTTTGTTTTTTTTTTCTTCACAGAATAAACCCTTTCAGTTCCTGAATAGAAAATTTGTAGGCAAAATCTCACCATGAAGTGGAAGTTTTCATTAGGAAATTGCTTTTCAGACTGACAAATATATGAACTGTGTTTCAGATAGGTGTCTTACAGGTAAGCCACCAAACTGGGATAAGAAAGAGTGCCCAGGAAACAAATCGTTTTGCTCGTGTTCTACCAATGAAAGGAAGTAGACTGACAAGCACTTTACATGAGACATGGAAGCAAATGGTAATCTAAAAACTTTAATGGATTTATTTACTTAGTAAGGTAGACATGCATAGAATTTTTGAGGTTAAAATACAGGCTCTGAAGAGTACATTGTCAAGAAAACAAAAGCAGATTATTATTGTTTTCCAATGTATAGGTGAAAAAACTTACTGGATATTATGATAATTGATAAAATTCTCCACAGATGACAGAATCTTCCAGAGATTTTACACACTGCTTCTGTGGGAATGCCTTAGGGAGAGCCCTCATCAAAATTTCATTTTGTTATACATTTCTTGCAGACTGTAACACAAGTGATACCTCCTGCTGCTGCCCTTGAAATGCCATCCTTCCCCAAGTTTCTTCTGATCTGAGTGAGACTGTAAGACTGCTTTTACCCTAGCAAACATCCTTTGAAGTACATTGAATTTCTGTGAAAATGAGTTTGCATGGGCTTAATATTATGGTGTCTGTGGGCAGATGGGATAGCAACTAAGTGCTTAGAGGAATCTTCTGATCATCAATAGGCTTCCCTCATCTTCCTGTTTCTTTCTTACTCTTATCTTGGCAAGGACAGGTTATAAAAATTAGGCAAATTATTTATCTTCAATGATTGAACAAATAAAAGATGGGGTGTAAGGCAAATCAAGAGGTCCAAAAGGATATTTTTACTGTTTTGTGGATGAGTAGGATGGTTGCAGGGGTCGAGGGGCTGCTTGAGACATACTCTGAATTTCTGGTCTGAACAGCAAACTCCCCAAACTCCCTCTCCCTCATTTCACAAATAATCACATGGGCATGTAATTCTCCTCTTATGACCATGTTACATACGTGCATATACACGCACTGCATCACTGGTGGTAATAGATCAAGAGGAGTTTAGTGCTCTCAGAAAAATAACATTATGAAAAATATAAGATTTCCTTTTCTATTTATTCTTACTTATTCTCCCTTCTTCTGTTTTCTTATTTCTTCCCTATTTTTCATTGTCCATGTGTGTAAGACTTGACTTGCAGCTTCCAAGAGATTTACTAAAACTGACGCAAGGACATGTACTTGGCCTGCAAAATCTTGAGGCTGTGGCAGGTAAATCAGAATAGGAAAACTGGTGATTATCAGACTGGAAATAGGGCAGAGGGTTGTTGTGTGAAACATTATGCCTCATCTGCATTCAGAAGCCAGATAAACAGTGCTGGAAGTTTAATTCTTTCATGCCTGAGAAAGCGAAATAAAACAGGCACTGTTTCCTAAGCAGAGGTGACTCTGCAGGGCTTAGACTAATACTATTAAGGTCCAAATCAGAAAAGGTTCTTGCAGTCAGCAGTATTACTGTTTGACCCTCTCTATCATGCAGCTAAGGATGCTAAGCCCAAAGTTAGCTGATTTTGTTAAACTGTAGGAACCTCACTGGATTTTAGGGAATGGAGATGCAATGGAGAAGAGAGGTCAGGAATCTAAACATTTTAAAAAAGGCTTTAGCCCATTTTAAAAGTATATATGTCAAATATAATTATCTGATACATGCATGTAG
>VWYK01008745.1:2328-14015 GCA_013399775.1 Semnornis frantzii | reverse complement strand
TGGATGTGGGTGGGTGGTGGCCGTGAGTGTGTGTGCATGGTGGATGTGGGTGGGTGGTGGCTGTGGGTGTGTGTGCATGATGGATGTGGGTGGGTGGTGGCCGTGAGTGTGTGTGCATGGTGGATGTGGGTGGGTGGTGGCTTTGGGTGTAGGCCTTGTTTGGGCTGTAAGAGACCTTCAAGATCATCAGTTCCATGCTGGAAGAAGTGCAGAGTGAGTTGGGTTAGCCACTCCCCATGAGTGACAAGAGGATGCTGTGCAGTGACCGTGCCCATGTCATAAGTGCTGATGTTACTGGTGGGCAAACCTCAACCTTCAAGGCTCTTCCTTCCCCACAGCTAGAGCAGAAAGTGGTAACAAGTGCTGTGTTCAGAGGGAAGAAGGAAGGCTACCAGCAGAGCATAAACCAGCCCTTCGCAGACACCAGGCTGAGTAAGTACAGCACAAACCCCTGAAGGGCTCAGCCAGGTGCTCCTTGCACAGGAGAAGTCTGTTTGACAAACCAGATCTAGTTTCCAGGAGAAACTCCCACCTGATGGAGGTTGTTTGGGCCTCATCACTTGAATTTCCTTGCCCTGTCATGCCAGTGACAGTAAATCAAACAATCACTGGCCAGAGGTCCTCAGGCTGTGGGTCTCTTGACTTGGGACTGAGAGCCATAAACCCAAACAAGGTCCTTGATGGGTTGGGATTCACCAGGACCCACTCTTGCTGTGCTGCATGGAGCAGGGAGGCTGAGCAGGGTTGTTGCAGTGCTGGTTGTGGGGATCCAGCCTGGACTGGAGCTGCTGGAAAGGAGAGATGGGAATCTTGGGGGTCCACATCAGCTGGTGCTATGTGCATGGAGGAGATGCAGAGAGGAAAGCTCTAGTGGAAAGCAGGGTGAGGGATCTGGGAGGCTGGGTTGGGTGCAGTGGTACTGATGTGGGGGTGAAATGCAGGAGCTGCTACTGGAATTAGGGCCACAAAGATGCTCAGAGGGCTGCAGCAGCTCTGCTGTGAGGACAGGCTGAGAGGGTTGGGGGCTCTGCAGCCTGGAGAAGAGAAGGCTTCCAGGAGACCTTAGAGTAGCCTTCCAGTATCTGAAGGGGGCTACAGGAAGGCTGGGGAGGGACTGTTGACAAGGTCTGGGAATGACAGGATGAGGAGCAATGGGTTTAAAGTGGCAGAGGAGAGGTTGAAAGTGAATGTTAGGAGGAAGTTGTTTGCAGTGAGGGTGGTGAGACACTGGCACAGGTTGCCCAGGGAGGTTGTGGAGTACAGAATCACTTAATGATCACATTGGGTGATTCTGTGCTCCACAACCTCCCTGGAGGTGTTCAAGGCCAGGTTGGAGGAGGCCTTGAGTGACCTGTACTAGTGGGAGGTGTCCCTGCCTATGGCAGGGGGTTGGAACTGGCTGAGCTTTGAGGTCCCTTCCAACCTTACCATTCTATGGATCTCTGGGAGAGCTTCATCTGCAGCACAGCATGGAAGGAGAAATGCTCAGGGTGGTTCTCAGCATGAGTCCTTCTGTGCCAGGGCCTGAACCAAGAGCAGACCCAAGAACAGCTCAGCAGCTCCTGGTGTGGCAGGCAAAGAGAACCGCTGCAGTGGGGTTGGGAGGAGCTGGAGGTGTGAACACCCTCAGCTTAGAGGGGAGTGTGCTGAGGGGGCAAGGACTAATGGGATGAAGCCCATGAATGCATCTCTCTGGTGGCTTGCTGGCTGGAGTGGTGGCTGCCTGCCACCTGCACTCACTGCACCCTTCTGGCTTGCTCTGCAGAAGAGAGTGAGATAAACCCCAGAGTGCTGCAGCTCATCCAGGGTGAGAAGATCAAGGTAAGATGTAAAAGTAAGATGAAGATAAAGGTAAGGAAAGGACAGCTGCAGCTCAGCAACCCCTCAAACCAGCTTCACTGGAGTCCTGGGGCTGGTTGCTCCCAGTCTGGGTCATCTGCCACACCTGATGCTGTCCTGCAGCCATGACTATGTGGCAGAGCAGGCTGACCAGCAGGGGGTTTAATTTGGAGACAGGGCTCAGAATCCACCTGGATGACAATTTATTTAGTCAAAGGAATGGTAAATAAATAAAAGCCAACACAAAAAAAGCTTCAGTAACCCAATCTGGGCAGAAGTGGAGGTGGGTGTGTACCCTGCAATTGCCAAGGCACAGAGCACAGCTAAACCAGCTTCCTACAGCATGGCTCTGCCACCTCAATCTCCAAGTCTAAAGCAACCAGGTCACTACCAAGAGAGGCTGGGAGCTGCTGTCACGAGCTGGGGTCTGCAGCCCTGGGCCCCAGGTAGCCAGAACTGCTGATTGAACTTTGTTGTTTCCAGTATGTGACCCCCGTGATAAAATACGACAGGAACGGCTTCAAAGCCCGAGAGAGGCTGCTTGTCCTCACCCAGTCCTCAGCATGTGTGGTGGAGATGGCCAAGATCAAGCAGAAGATAGACTACAGCACTCTGAAAGGTAATGGGGGAAGGCAGTGTGGGGCTTCCCTTTCTGCTGGAGGTGAGTGGGTGGTGGATGAAGCTGTCTCCAGGAGGCAGTGTGAGAACTTAGAATCAGAGAATGGTTTAGGTTGGAAGGGACCTCAAGGGTCAGCCAGTTCCAACCTCCTGCCATAGGCAGGGACACCTCCCACTAGCACAGGTCACTCAAGGCCTCATCCAAGCTGATACCGAACTCCTCCAGGGAGGTTGTGGAGCACAGAATCACCCACTGTGATCTTTGATCACGTTGGGTGATTCTGTGCTCCACAANGCTCCACAACCTCCCTGGGCAACCTGTGCCAGTGTCTCACCACCCTCACTGCAAACAACTTCCTCCTAACATCCACTTTCAGTCTCCCCTCTGCCACTTCAAACCCATTGCCCCTTGTCCTGGCATTACAAGACCTTGTCAATAGTCCCTCCCTAGGGACTTGGATGAATTCTTCTCAGCAGCAGCTTTGTTGCACTCTGGAGCAGAGGGATTTGCTTTCTCTGCACTTAGTGAGGGACAGAGCCCCTCTTTGGGGCTGCTTCTGCAAGCAAGTCTGGGCTGGAGTCACAGAATCACAGTGTGTCACAGGGGCTGGAAGGGACCTCCAAAGCTCATCCAGTCCAACCTCCCTGCCAGAGCAGGATCACCTAGACCAGGCCACACAGGAACACATCCAGGCAGGCTTTGAGCATCTCCAGAGAGAGAGAGACTCCACAACGCCCCTGGGCAGCCTGTTCCAGGGTTCTGTCACTTCTCCTGCAGGAGCATCATCCTCATGCTGGCAGGTGATGGTGGGGCTGACTTGGGACTGTCTTTAGGAGTTTTTCTCTACCTGCTGGAATTCTTTTGCAGGTATCTCCACCAGCAACCTGAGTGATGGGATTGTAGTCATTCATGTCCCTGAGGACAACAAACAGAAGGTAGGAAGCCATAATGTGGCCTGTGTGAGCTCTGGTTAGGAGCAAAGTTTTGTAGGGGACACTGCTAAGATCTTCCTGGGCTGAGACCATCCCTGATATTAGCTAATTATCACAGTTACTGATGGCTGCAAACTCTCTTATCAGACAGAGCTTTCCACTTCTGCTGTCTCACCATGAAAGCTTCAACCTCCCTACTCTTTTTTTAGAGCCAAAGGTGCTCTAAATCCAAAACAGAATCACAGAATGCATTGGGTTGGAAGGGACCCTTGGAGGTGATCTTGTCTAAGCCCCCTGCAGTCAACAGGGACACCTCCAACTAGACCAAGCTGTCCAGGACCACACCAGTCTGACCTTGAGTGTCTCCAGGCACTGGACCTCAACCACATGCCTGGGCAACCTGCTCCAGTGTCTCACCACCCTCATTGTGCAGAGCTTCCTCCTGATGGCCAACCTAAATCTGCCCTGCTCCAGCTTCAAACCACTGCCCTCATTCTATCCCCACAGTCCCTCCCCAGCCTGCCTGTAGGTCCCCTTCAGACAGTGAAATGCTGCTTTTAAGGTCTCCCTGGAGCCTTCTCTTCACCAGGCTCAGCAGCCCCAACTCTCCCAGCCTGGCAGAGGATGTTTAATGATGCCAGCTCAGTCAGGACTGCAGTTACTGCTGTGTGGTCACTTCCCTGCAGCCAGAGCTCAGGTGTCAGGGAGGAGTTTTCTCCAGAGCACAGCTGCTGCCATGGGCTGACACCAGAGAATAAGTTGGAACTGAATAGAATAAGGTTGGAAAAGACCTCTGAGGTGCCCAGGTGACTTTGTGCCTCTACTTCTTGTTTCCCAGGGGGATGCAATACTTCACTGTGAGCACATCTTTGAGACAGTCACCAAACTCTGCATGCTGGCCAATAAGCAGAACCTGGTTAAAGTTGTGCAGGGAAGGTAAGGAAGGGATCACAGAATCATTGAGGTTGCAAAAGACCTTGAAGGCTTAATCAAGTCCATTTATCAACCCAACACCCCCATGCCCACTACACCATGGCCTGAACTGGGGTTGGGTGGGTAGTGTGCTGGCTGTGCTTCCTAACATGCACTGGGTTGGAAGGGACCTCTAAATCTCATCTAGCCCAACCCTCCTGCAGTCATCCTCAGCTAAATCAGGTTGCCCAGAGCCCCATCAAGCCATTTCATGGAAGAACTTGCTTCCAAAACTTAGATCTGGGACCACCCAGGTCAAAACTGTTAACATCACAGGGCCCTCACTGGTGAGGTCTGTTGCAGTAGTATGGTTGCTCCTCCTCAGAGGCAGGAGAACCAAAATGGGCTGCATGAGGAAATGTTAATCACTGAGTTCCTCCTGCTGCTGAAGCTTGTTTCATGCTGGTCATGGTGGCACCTTGCTAGGTGTGCTGCTCTGCTCCAACTGCCTAAGCTCCAAACGTGGAGCCATAGAATGGTTTGGCTGGGAAGGGATCTCCCAGACCCCCCTGCCATGGGCAGGGAAACCTCAGACTAGACCAGGTTGATCAAGACCTTGAATGCTTCCAGGACTGGAGCCTCCACAAGCTGCCTGGGCAGCCTGTTCCAGTGCCTCCCCACTCTCATGGGGAAGGATTTCTTCCTCCTGTCTGATCTCAGTCCAGCCTCTTCCAGTTTGAAGCCATTACTCCTTGTCCTGTTGCTGTCACCTGGATCTCCTTTCCCTCCTGTTCCAGGGGAGATGGGCAAGTCCTTATTCCAACCACACTCCTTGGGCCTTCCCTCAGGCTTCAAAACCACTTGCTTCAGGCTTCTGCTGATGTGACCTGAGCGTGAGGCTGTGGCTTGAGTGGTGTCACAGCAGATCTCATTAGTGCCAGCACAGCAAAGCCTGCCAGGACTGAGCCCCTGGGTCACTTCAGGACAAACACTGCTCTCTCTGAAAGACTGAGAAGGCTCCAAAATGTGATGGTTGAGCACAGGAACCTTCTCAGTCACAGCACCAGGCTCACTAAAAGACTGAGAAGGCTCCAAAATGTGATGATTGAGCACAGGAACCTTCTCAGTCACAGCACCAGGCTCCCTGAAAGACTGAGAAGGCTCCAAAATGTGATGATTGAGCACAGGAACCTTCTCAGTCACAGCACCAGGCTCACTAAAAGACTGAGGAGGATCCAAAATGTGATGATTGAGCACAGGAACCTTCTCAGTCACAGCACCAGGCTCCCTGAAAGACTGAGGAGGGTCCAAAATGTGATGATTGAGCCCAGGAACCTTCTCAGTCACAGCACCAGGCTCCCTGAAAGGCTGAGGAGGGTCCAAGATGTGATAATTGAGCCCAGGAGCCTGCCCGCTCATGGCAGGGGGATGCAGTCTCTCCCCAGTCTCTCCATGAATTGGAAGTGGCATGTGGGACGTGGACTTTCTGCTCCAGCTCTTCTCTCTGGCCTTTGTGTTTCAGCTGTAATTAGATTGGGTGTGTTCAGAGGCTGTCTCCAGGTCAGCTCTGCTTATCTTCCAGCCCTTAATTGCACCAGGAAAATTCAAATGCCCAGCCCAGGCAGGCACAGCTCCCTCCATCAAACCCTGCAGGGCAGCGAGCTCTAATGAAATTGTTGAGGATATCTACCTGAGCTGGAGGGCTCTGATCTTCTCATCTAATGAGATTTGCCACAGGAAGAGGAATTAGGAGGGCTTAGAGCAAAGCCTGCTGCAAGGAAAGCACCTCCTGAGTAACTGTGTCTGTGCCTGCAGCCTGCGGTTCCGCATCGGCTCCGGCAAGGAAGGGACCATGGTGTTCACTGTGGGGCAGGAGCCTCAGGTCTTCAAAGCCAAAAATGGACAACTCACAGTGGTAAGGCCTCAGCTAAGCACTGGGAAGATCAGAGCATTCCATCATGGTTGGGGGCTTTTGGAAGGGACTGCTGCTGATCATCCAGTCCATGCTCGAGCAGGGCACCCACGGCAGCTTGCCCAGGGGCACAGTGCCCAGGTGGGGTTGGAAGCTCTGCAGAGAAGGAGACTCCACAGCCTCTCTGGGCAGCCTGCTGCAGGGCTCCAGCACCCTCACACCAAACAACATTCTCCTCCTGTACAGGTGGAACCTCTTGGGTCCAGCTTGTGCCCATTGCCCCTTTTCCTGTCCCTGGGTACCTCTGAGAAATCCCTCCCCATCCTCCTGCCCCCCACAGGTCCTTCAGCTCTTGCTGAGCACTGCTCAGCTCCCCTCTGGGGCTGCTCTTCTGCAGGCTCAACACTCCCAGGGCTCTCAGCCTCTTCTCCCCAGGGAGATGCTCTACACATCATCTGTGCTTTCTTCTTTGATCCTCAAGCCTTGCAGAGAGCAGCTCTGAGCTCCAGCAAGGGCCTTCTGTGTCAGTGCAGGAGCTCTTGGCTCCTCTTAAAGAGAGCAGAAAGGTGCAGAACATGACCCAGTCACAGCTGCCTCTGACAGATGATGCACAGCAGATGGTCATTGTAAATGGAGCTGCAGCTACTCCCCTCACACAGGGAGCCACTGCCACTTGCTCTCAAGCTGGCAGGGGGAGAGGAGGCAGAGATCTCTTCTGGGCTGGTTGTTGAGAGCATTTAGCCTGAGCCCAAATCCAACCTGCACCTGCAAAATGAGGACTTGGCTGAAGTTTGCCACCTCTTGTTGTCTCCCCCAGCCAAGTCCTTTCTGAACTCAATGGAGCAAAAGCTTTTCAGGTCACCCAGGCAGGTTGCTGGAGAAGGAAGGGCCTGTCTGACCCAATCCTGGGTCAGGATCTGACTGAAGGGAGAAGGAATTCTGGCTCTGGCTGTAGCTATGGGAAAGAGGGAAGCTTTGCCACTGCCCTTGCTCAGAGGCAGGCAGGGAGGTGCTGGCTCTGGCTGTAGCTATGGGAAAGAGGGAAGCTTTGCCACTGCCCTTGCTCAGAGGCAGGCAGGGAGGTGCTGGCTCTGGCTGTAGCTATGGGAAAGAAGGAAGCTTTGCCACTGCCCTTGCTCAGAGGCAGGCAGGGAGGTGCTAGCCCTGCCTCCAGCTGCTCCTGCACCTGTGGCTGGAGGAACAAGCAAAGATGGAGGCCTTTGCTGCTTCATGGACAAGCTCAGGAGTGGGTACTGTTAGCTGTGACACCTCCAGGGCACTGCTCAGCTGTCCCTGCAGCCTGGAGTTGTCTTCACATGTCAGTGGTCAAACAGAACCAACACAACCTCTTCTCCTGCAGGCAGGACACCTCAGGAACACAACCCTGCTACCTGGCTTAATGGCTGCTTCCTCTTCTCACCTTAGGTGTCAACCCAGATGAGGTCTTGATGAGGAACCAGTTCCACTGGCCAGGAGCAGCAGAAAGGAGCCTGTAGGATGAGACCAGCACTCACATCTCCCCTGGGCTCTCTGATGCCATAGGGCTGCTGTGATCTGACAGTTTGCTTGCATCTTTGAGGCTCTTTTTTGTAGCTTAAAACTTATTAAAACTCTAGCTCAATAAATTCTGTTCTGTTGCTGTAACACTCCAGTGAGCACAGAAGCTCCTTCCACTGTCACAGGCAAACATTTTTAAACCAGAAGCTGCAGTTCCACAGGTAAAAAATGTCCATTTCTGTGCACTCAGGGAGAGCTCTGGGGGTGGGGGTGGGGTTGGGGCAGGAAAGATTAAAATAGAAGCAAAAATTCAACAAAAAGAATTCTCTGGCTCTGCTTTGAGTCCCAGCTCAGCAGAACTGCATCAAGTGGATGAAGGTAACTGTGGTCTGAAAAGTTCTTTTCTCTTTGGGAGAGCCCTTTAAAGCCAGTCCTGGTTGAATGGAGCAGCAGGGCTGCTGGAGGTGGTTTTGGTAGTCATCAGCACATGAAGCACCTCACTTGGAAATTTCAGTGAGCTGCTTCCAGGGGCAAGATCTTTGCTTTGTTCTCCCTGTGCAGTGGAAGCCAAACCAGAAATTATGACCCCCAAACACCTCCTCTTAAGAGGGAGGTGTTGGCTTTGAGCACTCCAGCCTCCTGCTGCTGAGGAACCTTCAACCCCTCTGCCCAGAGCTGCCTCTGCTCTCCAGTGTGGTAGGCACTGCTGGTCCCTGGGGGTGTACTGGGGCAGCTACAAGGGGATGGGGGGAGGACAGGAATTCTCTGCTGCCTCCTGTCTGGGAGCTGCAGCTCCCTGTGCCTTTAGTGCTTACTCTGCTGCCTCACACTGAGGCAAACTCATGCAGCCCTTCTGCAGCTGAAAGCTGCAGCCTGAAGGTCCTTGCCTTGCAGGGCCCAGGATGGAAGGGCAGCAGGGCTGAAAGCCAGGCCACTGGTGCCTCTGCCCCGAGCAATGCCAGGAGGTGACACTAACAGCTTGGGGAGGAGGGGAAGGATGATGTCTGCTGTTTCATCCTTGCAAGCTGCCTCCAGCTCTGTGGCCCACGAGGACAGGATGCTTCCAACCAAGTAACCAAGTGACTGGTGTGTAAATATGAAATAACTTCTAATTTATTGTGTTATATTAAAAAAAAAAAAAGTACATATTGCAAACATCAACCATAGACTGAATCCAGCTGAAGCTTTGTTCCTGCAGAAGTATCAAAGGGGAGGGAATGATTGTACAGAACAGATGAGTTTGCTGCTCTTGTCTGTGAAATGGAACGACTCAAAAGAACTGGAAAGGTTCTGCCCACCCTTTGCTCCAAGGTCAGATGGGAGTTTGGAGTCTCCATCATGGCTCTGACCACCAGGTGAGATCCAAAAGCTGCTGCTGTGAATGCAGGAGCAGCTGCTTTGGTGCCACAGCCACACTGCTACACAGGTGGGAGCAAACAGCCAGGTGAGGAGCCTGGAGCCAGGGGCTGGTGGTGGCTCCTGCCTCAGTGGTGCAGCCCTGATGCTGTAACAAGCTGCAGACTTTTAATCCAGCTCTTGCTTTCCATGTTGATGGACAAAATCTCTTCACCAAGTAAGATTTTAGCCAGCTCTGCTCTCCTGCCCTTCCTCCTGTCTGTACAGCCAGCTCTGTGCCCCCTGTTAACCCCAGGCAGTGCCAGCTCACCTCCAGAGCTGCTCTGAACCCCACCTTCACCCCAGAGCTGCACAGCAAAACCACTTACAGTAAAAAGGCTCAGGAGCTGAGAGCATTTGTGCAATGGCATTAACAAAGTCTCCCCTCCCAGGCCAAGTGCCCAGCAGGCAAAGGCTCTTCTGCCCTGCCAAGGGTTAGGGCAGGAGTGTGGTAAGGCAGAGTCTGCCCTTAAATCCAGCAACGACACTGAAACTCTCCTGGAGTGACTGAACTCAACCACCAGCTCCAGGAATAACTGCAGAGAGATGAAAAACCAACAGCTCCTGGTTTTTTAACAACTGAAGTCTGCAAACCCCCAAAGAGGGAATCCTGAAGCCAGTTAAGAATCTATTTACAGAGAAGTTAATCACAGAGATGTGACCTGTTGGGTGCTTAGCACTGGTGTCCACACTGGCACCTCCTGGAGCTCAACCTGCTCCTGCACCACAGGATGAGGCTGGGTTCTGCCCCAGCAGCAGGGCCTGGGGTGCTGGAGCCTTTCTTGTGTGGGGAAAGGGGGGAGCTAAGCACTGCTGAGGATGGCCTGCCCCTCCTGCCTCTCAGGAGAAAGCAGCTCTCTAGAGCTCAAGGGAGTGGAGGTTACTGCAGGACTCTTCATGTGTCCCACAGGAATGGGTTGGGGTTTCCTCTTCCTCTCCTGATCCTAGCAGGAGCACAGGAATCAGAGTGAAGGGCTTCACACAGCACTGAGTCCAGGTCCTGTGCAGGGCAGCAGCTCTCAGAGCTGCCCAGAAACCCAGGAAGGTGTCAAAGTTCAGAGTGCTGGAGAAACAAAGCTGTTCCCAGGACTTCCCTTCCCTCCTCCCCAGCTTATCACAGAGGGAAGGTAAGAAGGGAGAGGCACTGGGGCCTTCTGGCTTCTGCACTAGGGACCTGCCCCAAACCCAGAGTGTCTTGCAAACAGGTGTAAGTACAGCTCTAAACAGAACCTGGACTGCCAGGACAGAGCAAAGCTGCTGAGCTACAGGAGCTGCAGTTCCTAAATCAGTAGCTGAAGAGGAGTTGGGTACAACAACCAGGCACCAGCTGCCTGGAGCTTAGATAAGTCTTTGGTTACTAGAAAGATGACCCAGCCTGACCCTGAAACTGTTTTAGTTTTACTTCATGATTCCAAACTGTCACTCAGTGCTCCCCATGAGCCTCTCCAGCCAAGCTGGATGCAGCTGGGGTGTAAGTGCCACATGCTCCAGAGTGGAGCAGCCACTGAGGTGCCAACACCTCTGTTTTGTCAAGTGTTGCCAGGAGCAGCAGGAAGCTGGGCAAAAGCAAATAACCAAACCACCTCAGTGAGGAAGAGAGGAGGGAGGTGCTGCCCTGTTGGAGGGGTCTGGTTCATCTGGAACATCTGGCACTGGCTATTCCAGATGAAAACTTGGGCACAGCACTGTGGTGTCTGCTCAGCCTGGCAGCCACTCTCAGCCTCCCTCCAGCAGGTTTCTCTCTTCCTCAGGCTTTGTAACATCAACCCTCAGAGCTGTGGTTCTGCTCAGCCTCTTTTTCCCTCCACTCCTACTGAATAATCTTCTACCAGAACCATTACTGGACTCCAGAGCAGGCACCCAGGGAGCAGGAGGTAGATAAATCAGTCCTTTAGAATAGAAAAGTACTCTTGGAAAAGTAGACTGCAGAGGGCTTCTCCACACACACCACTGTACCTCTGCCCTTCCACACACAGCTGCCACTTCTGAAAAGACCTGGAATGCACTCAGGACAAAGTCAAACGAGGAATAAGCTGCCTCTGGGCCACTGCCTGCTCCTCTCCCCTGTGGCTCACAGCAAGACAATGCTCCTGTATCACTTACAGAGCTGAACCAGCAACTAAACCACAGCTTCCTGACCTGCCAACTGGACAGAAAGGAGCTCCCCAGGGTCAGGAGTTCTAAGACCTACCTGGCAGCAACACTACCATAAATGAAAAAGACTCAATTTGCTTCCCCAGCCTCCTTCTGGAGGCATTTTAACATCTTCCACCCTTGAACTGCAGGGATAAAGCAGGGGGTGGGTGAGTCTCCATGGTTCAGTGCTGCAAAAGCTCCACTGAACACTTCAAGGAGCAGGTCCTGAGAGCTGCAGGGAGGCACAGCCAGCTCAAGCAGCTCCCTCTACCCCCAGCACTACAGGAATTTGTCATTTGTCCCCTGGGAGTCACATTGAGGAACTTCTGAACTGCCAACCCTGCAGGCTGCAGGCCTGGGAGAAAGGCAGAGCTGGGGGGGATGTCAGTCACTGCCTTTGCCCTGTGCCTGATGCAGGCCTGGGAGAAAGGCAGAGCTGGGGGTG
>VWYK01008743.1:0-18548 GCA_013399775.1 Semnornis frantzii | reverse complement strand
TTTTTTTTTTTACTAATAAACATATTGTCTTTTTTTTCCACTAGTAGTCTTTTTTTTCCCCTAATAAACATAGAGTCTTTTTTCCCCTAATAAACATATAGTCTTTTTTTTCCCTAATAAGCATAGGGGTTTTTTTTCCCCTAATTAATATATATTCTTTTCCCCCTAATAAATATACAGTCTTTTTTTTTTTCCACTAATAAACATATAACCTTTTTTTTTTCTGTAATTTAACAGACTCTAGATTAGCTACTGCATTTTTATTCAGGGTTTCCCCACAGTTTTTTGCTGTGTGTAATGTCAGCAGTGAGTTACCTTAGGAAACAGGCACATGCCAAGTTACCTGGCTTGGTTTTTCAGATTTCCAGATATGTTTCTGTCTGATCTGCCTTGTAATCCTTCCTCAGTCAGCTCCCTGATCCCTTTACAAGTTGAAATGGAGATGAACAAACACAGGAATGTTATGAAGCAAGGAACACACAGGACTATGCTAGAGCCCAAAATATTCTCCTTATCTGTAAAGCAAGGCAATTACAAGCAATGTCTTGTTCTCCAGAAATTCACCTAATTAAGAAATCAGCTCAGGCTTTCTACCTTATTACATCAGGGCTGCATCAAAGGTACAGTTCTGGCTGAGCTTCTGATTTTCACTGATGTTTATCCCTGGAGGGGTGATGCATAGTTTGGATGGTTTGTAGGAATAGTTACAGTGGTAATAGTGCAGTAACTTTTTGACTGCAGTGCTTTACCATTATACCACATATAAAGGAATAAACCAAGTATTGAATTAATGAGATTCTTACCAGTATAAAGAGCACAATGAGCATTTAGTTCACTAACCCCTCTGTTCAGTATCTGTTGCCTACTTCATGTGTAAGACCAAGGAATGAAAGGTTGTCCAGAGAGAGCATTTCAGATGTGCCCAGCAATTATTTCTGCACCAGAACATGTGATAAACTTGTTCTTTACAACTGTATTCCACACCTGTGCATACGTTATAAGGACGTCTCAAAGCAGAGGACTCGTGTGCAGTTTATTTATACCCCTGATATTTGACATCTTGCAGTCTGTATTTCAGCCTAGAGGTGTAAAGCCCAAATGCACTGAGGAGAATTGCCAGGAGAGAGCAAACTTCTGTAAAACTCCCTTCTAATACTTTTTCCAGAGTCATTCTGTGGCTTGCTTTGGAAGTGCTGGCTGTGGGGAAACCCACTGGTCAGCCACACTCTTCTGAAAGTGCCTCCCAGCCAGCTCCCCACAACCACAGCTCAGCCTGCAGAGCTAGCAAAAACTTCAGACCACAAACATACCACCAAGTTCCCAGCTCCAGATGAAGGGGTGAGAACCAGTGAGGCACATCTGTGTCAGTTAGTGAGTAGTACAGCTGCCTGTCATGGGTGTGCAGCCCCTGCAAAGTCTGCTCCTGTGTGAGGTGGGACACTGTGTCATCCCTCACTGCATCAGACCAGTGCTGGGGCAGGGCTTGCCTGCAAAACTTGCAGCCAGAGCTAAAGGATAGGGCAAGAGTAATATTTTTGAGTTGTAGTTGTGTGCCTGGAAGCAGAATCAAAACAGAAGGTATGAGAACACCTCTGGTCTGTTACAGAAAGGTAATTCTTGTTTGTTGTGTGGAAGAGCAGATGTTCAGTAAGGATGTTGAAAAATACCTGACTCCTCTCAAATGCCTTCTGTGACTCCTGTCACAGCAAGCTGTGAGAGCTCCTGCTTTGCCAAGGCCTGAAGCTTTTGGCTGCAGTTGTAACTGCATTACCAGCAGAGGACCCTGCCAAGCTGCAAAAACACAGACCTTTCCTCAAGATGCTCTGACCCCAAACCTGCAGCCATACTGCCAGAGTGCTGACACATGAGCCCAGCCCCTGGCCACCAGCTGGCACAGCTCCAACAGCACCCAGCTGCATCCTCTTCTGAGCTGTGGTCTCACTGGGGCTTCTCTATCAGCAGTAACTGACCTGGCCTTTGTACCTCTACATGAGCAATAGAAAATGCCACAAACATCCCAGCAGCCTGTAATCTGCAAAAATATTTGTAGGAAGGCAGACAAATGCTGCTATACAACCTTTCAGATTGATTCTTGCTTGGATGCAGCACACATCTGTGCATAAAGAACAGCCTGCCTTACTTCTCAAGATTTATTTTTCATTCAAAAGGTTTATTTAAAAAAAATATTATTCAATGCTATGTAATACTGGTGGTGTTCTAGGAAAATAACTCTGTTTTCATCCAAATACCTTTCAGCATCTTAAGGGAACCTACAAGAAAGCTGGGGAGGGACTTTTCAGGATGTCAGGTAGTGATAGGACCAAGGGGAACGGAACAAAGCAAGAAATGGGTAGAGTCAGACTGGATGTTAGGAAGAAATTCTTCACCACGAGGGTGGTGAGACCCTGGAATGGATTGCCCAGGGAAGTGGTGGAAGCCTCATCCCTGGAGGTGTTTAAGACCAGGCTGGATGAGGCTCTAGACAGCCTGATGTAGTGTGAGGTGTCTCTGCTCATGGCAGAGGGATTGGAACTGAATGGTCCTTGTGGTCCCTTCCAACCCTGACTGATTCTATGATTCTATGAAAATTTGTATGAGAATTCTTTGGAGTATTAGTTATCAGCAATTCACTTGGGGTAATAATGCCCTTGAAGCCTGTTTTCATTTCTTTTACAGTAGAGGAAGTATGTAAAAACATTAAGCTATAAATCTGGGCTGAGAAGTTGGAATAGAAACAGCTTTGACATTTTCACCAATATTTGGTGTGGATGCTACAAGAGTTGGGGCTCCTCAGCCTGGAGAGGAGAAGGCTTCCAGGAGACCTTAGAGTAGCCTTCCAGTATCTGAAGGGAGCTACAGGAAGGCTGGGGAGGGACTACTGACGAGGTCTTGTAATGCCAGGACAAGGGGCAATGGGTTTGAACTGTCAGAGGGGAGATTGAAAGTGGATGTTAGGAAGAGTTCTTTACAGTGAGGGTGGTGAGACACTGGCCCAGGTTGCCCAGGGAGGTTGTGGCTGCTCCCTCCCTGGAGGTGTTCAAGGCCAGGTTGGACGAGGCCTTGAGTGACCTGTTCTAGTGAGAGCTGTCCCTGCCTATGGCAGGAGGGTGGAACTAGATGAGCTTTGAGATCCCTTCCAACATTACCATTCTATGATTCTATGATTCTGTGCCTTCTGATAGATTCACTTGAAGAGTCTGATCTGAAACACAGCAAAAGCATTGTCAGAAAAGGGTTTTACAGAGCAAGCTGCTCACACAGGTTTTGGCCATTCAGAGTATTCAATACCAGCATAATCACCAATTGCATGTGCAGTGAGTAGAATGACAGCTTGGTGAAAAAGGTAGTCCAGTCCATTCCTCTTCAGCTTTCTGTGCTAATGGGATATAGTTGTTCTTCCAGGCTTCTGTCCCCATCTTTACTTGAAAAGTCAGTATCTGGCTCAGAAAGGGCTTGCACTGTAAGATGCATCAGAAATTCTGTAGTTGAATCTTGCCTGTGGCCAAGGAAGTATTAGTGGGATTGCAGATCGCTGTGTCACAGTTTCTCACCCCAGCTCTCCTGCAGTCCCTGAGGAGAATTTGTCATTGTCCTTATGCATGAAAAAAGAACATCTTGTTTATTGTTAGAATTGCCCAAAGGGCAAAGAGGATCTTCTCTAATACCTTCTGTGTGTCTTTTCATCAGTTTGCAATCCAATACAGGTCTAATAAAACTCCTCATTGAAGACATTATCACCTTCACATTCAAAAGGCTTACACAAAAAGTAGCATTATGATTATGTCTTTGTGACATGGATAGAAGATGAGGTTAATATTTGCTTAACATTTCACAAGTCTTTTGTGAGCTAATTCCCCTTACCCACTTTCAGTAACAGGGAAGTGTTTATCAAACTCTGGAGATCTGATGAGCTCATGGTGAGATTGACAGTACCTGGCTAGAGAAAGAGCAGAAGCCAGGGCTCTCATTCCTGTTCCACATGTGTCATTCACAAACCCATCTGTTTCTTCACTTCCCTGCTATTGAGTTTCTCCTCATTTACAGCTCCCTTTACATATTTTGACCATTTTCAAACAGCGTGATCTCATCAGCCAGCTTTTCCAAACCAGGATCCCTTACTGTGGGAATGTTACACATGGAAATTCAAAGCTGTCTGAATGGTGCCTTTTGCATAAGCCACAATATCTAATACATCCTACTCCACTTGAGGAGGTTTGGTATGAGCCAGGTAGAGATGGGTCCTCTGACCTATCACACCTGAGTAATCTGAACTATACCTTCAAGGATCAAATCTACAGATACCCATGTAAATAATTCTATGTCCTGCATCACCTAGGTACTCCAATTAAAACTACAGCAGATCTCTCTGATTTACACAGAAGATCAAATATAAATTACATCTTATTTACTGAGCAAAGTTTTGGGAGGAAAAACTCAAATAACAAGCCAGCACTACCATTTCAGGGTGGGTATTTGATTCCCAGTTCTTTGATCCCCAAAGTGATATCCAGATTTCAAGCTAATATCCTTCCTTTGAATCTCATTATGGTTGGGATTTTTATAAAAGTCCCACTTGAAAAACTTCCATGGTGAGTAACTGTGCAGCTGGTGAGTAACTGTGCAGCTTAGGGGGGGATTCTGGTAAGTTCAACTTCTTCATTGCCTAAAACAGCTTAAGAAAGTGAGCCCTAAAGCCTGACAAGGAGAGTAAGGAAAAAAAAAAAAAACACAAGTATTTTTTTAGATTTCATGATTGTTGCCCCAGTCTGCTGAATTTGTCTCATAACCTCTGGTGAGCTGCATCAATTACTACGAACAGGAGCAGGAGATTGAGCAGTGTCGCAGCTCAGGAGAGTTCCATTTCAGAGAGGAATTAGTGCAAATGTTCCTTGTGGAGTTCTTGTCACACTGTAGAGATGTGAGAGCCAAGCTTGTGCCATGCACGAGGATAAAGCATTTTTTAAAAGACTGCTTGCTATACAAAATCTTACATTGCTTTATTATGTGGAGGACTAAAATTTTCTTCGTGCCTCATTCTTACTTCAGTTAGCAAGTACAAGAGAAAAATCTCCAGATTCACCAAAGCTACCTCTCTAAAGATGCCTTCAGATCTGTACACTATCTTTATGTGGGACCCTGAGTCATCAGCCTGCTTGCTGTATAAATATAGTGATAACATTGCCAGTGAACCATGGCAAAGGAGTTCATGTTTCTGCTTAGAGCTGCAAATTATCTGCACAATGGAAAGCTGAAGGCAGCTGTGACTGGGGCACCAGAACTGGCAACACATGAGTCACAGATACACCAGTCTGCGCAAACTGCAAACCTCACACTCTTCCTTCACATGCATTTTAAAGGTGAATGTGCTTGAAGAATCAAGTTACCATGGAATTCCTCTAAGCATGTAGCCATATGCTCACTTCTCTGTCCTGACCAGCATCATTCATAGCTGCTGAAGTGAAACAAAAACCTTTCTTCTTTTTTAATATATTAATTCTATGGGGTTTTTTTTTTCATTGCCATTGCATCACTTTAAGTGAAACACAACTCCTATTAAAATGAAATTACTCTTTCCTGTAACTAGTGATAATTATGTGTTCTTACATATTCAAACAATACAACAATACCACAGAATTTCCTTAAGCACATAGAACTATCTATATTGTGCATTATGTCTTAATTAGCAGCAACCTTTTATACTTAATGCCTTACCTTACAACCAAGGTTTTACTTACAGCTGCAGTGGAAGAATTTATCTGTGCAACGCATCTAGAGAGTGAGTTTATCAAAATGCTTTGAGGATTTAAACTGCTTTGGGGCTTAGCTGTTATAAATAGTTTCTACTAGAAGGCTGAAGAGGTTGTTTTTATAATGAAGCATTTTAGGCAGGAAGCACACTGATGTTGGGTGAAAACTTTGGTGCACATGCACAGCAGCAACATTTCTGGGGGTTTCTGCTTCTGAAGTTTTGATGTGAGAAAAAAGAGATAGCAAGGATAGCTGACTAGAGGGAAGATACTTGTTCTGAGTATATCAACAGCATCTTGCTCTGTCTGCAAATTGAAAAGCATCAGATAATGTATATCTGATGCATCTGTTACATCTCCAACCAGTTTCAGTGATCTTCATTTAAAGAAAAAGATACTTAGTGCAACAGACAAAGATAGTGGCTTTATTTTTCCAGCTGCAAAACATAACTGAAACCAACAACAAACTACATTTCAACCCTTAAAAAAAAAGTTATTCAGTATCATAGAATCATAGAATGGTAAGGTTGGAAGGGACCTCAAGGATCATCCAGTTCCAACCCCCTGCCATAGGCAGGGACACCTCCCACTGGCACAGGTCACTCAAGGCCTCTTCCAACCTGGCCTTGAACCCCTCCAGGGAGGGAGCAGCCACAACCTTCCTGGGCAACCTGTGCCAGTGTCTCACCACCCTCAGTGTAAAGAACTCTTCCTAACATCCAGCCTCAATCTTTCCTCTGCCAGTTCAAACCCATTGCCCCTTGTTCTCTCATTGCAAGACCTTGTCAATAGTCCCTCCCCAGCTTTCCTGTGGGCCCCTTCAGATACTGCAAGGCTACTCTAAGGTCTCAGTACATCAGAACTAGTTTGGAAAAAGTCTTTGGGATGCAGTCTGGGTCTCAGACTCCAGCTTTCCCGAAGGATTTGGTAGTGATTTTCAAGGTAGAAAGGACAGCTTTCAGTGTACTGCAATTTGCTCAGCCTTTCCTTCCCTCTGCAGAAAGGTGTGTTGACTTGTGCCCCTGAAGGCCTTGCCAAATCATGCAGAACCCAAAAGATTACTTCCCAGCCAATAACTGACAGAAATGTTCCTGCCATCGTTATTTTGCTCCATGAGATGTCAAAGTACAGCCACCTTGAAAAGATTAAAGGGAGAACTCATGAGCAACTCATTAGGAAAGGGGGAACCACTCAGTCATTTCTGCTTTAAAGTTATCCTTCAACTCAGGCAGCATAATTTCATTTGCAGGCTGTAATTAAAAGCTGTAATTGGGCTTTGATTAGATCGCAGGCTTATGGGGTGGGCTGAGATTGCTTCTTTAGCAGACTGGTGGTAATACAAAGTGTTGGTAATTTTCAAGTGTGAAAAACAGTAAAAACAGGTAAGTCACCCAGCATTGGGAACATTTCTTTCCCTGGGTTAGGATTTTACAGAACCTGCAACCTCACATCTACAAGAAAAAGTTGCTGGAAGCATTTGTGTACTCTGGCTTAGTGCCTAATGTTTTCCCTTTGGATTAAGATGGCAACACACACAAAAAACAATGTGGACTTTGTCTTAACTGCTTGAAAAGCTTAATGTGTGCCTGTGTGTGGCTTTTCACCTTAAGGTAAGCAATGTCTGTCATTCATCCAGAGGAAAGAGTAGGGAAAGGGAAAGAAAACATTTGCTTTACAAGAGAGGGAAACATGACAACATTAACTCAAGCTTGGAGACTGAGGTTGAGCTTGGTGAGTTCACCTCAGAATGAAAGTAAAGGGGGGCACCATCACTGCAGTTAGGTTACCATTGCTCCCTCATAGTCTCAAAATGCAACTTAGTTCTTCTTAATCAAGCAGAAATAGCTCTCATCTCAAACAAGTGCTTGTTTTCAGGCTCACTTCAGCTTACCTTAGAAGCCCTTCCCACAACCCTTAGATCCAAGATGAGTCATTCAGAGAGAAATTAATTAACAGGTCCCTAAATGACTAACACCTACTAGTAGGATCTTGGCATTCTCTTAGGATTCTTTTTAGGTTAAGTCTTCACCTAAATATTTAAAACATCAGAGTTCAGTATTTTCTTTGGATCAGTTCCAGATCAACCAACACCAGCTGTGCTTACTCCATGGTTAAGAAATTATTATTAGAAATTGTTACCATTAAGAAATTAATCTTATCCTTTCTCTTCAATGGCAACCTGGAAAGACAAGGGAAGATTTATGGCAAAACTTCTAAGCCTTTTTTTTCTTTTTTCCTGTGTTTTCTGAAATTTGCCACAATTAAGCAGTTCAAAGATTTTTCAAGTCGAAACTTGGGTATCACTAATGAGGTTTTTGTTTCCCTCCCTGTGCCTTTCCTTTAGTGATAATCTGGAGGATATATTTGGATTCACTTAAGAACATAACCCTGCTGTTGTCTTCTGGGAAGTTTCTGCAGCATCTGGCTCCAGCCCTGCTGCTGACTGGCTGGGAGCAGAGCTCAGAGAGGAGGGGAGCTGCCTTCTGCAGGGCTTCGCACTCCTCTCGCGGATGCTGCTGTGGTGTCACGATTAAAAAATGTTGGCTTTGCTTTTGTTGGTCACCACTGCAGAATGATTCCTGACACCTCTGCCCTGCATTTGGGGAGAAATCTGCTTCAGGCTTGGGCTGTGCTTTTAATTGAAAAAGAAAAAGTCTTCCATCTAAAGAGCTTAGTTAAGATTATATTTGTTTAGTGTATCAGTTTGTTGAAGGAGGTCTCAGAAAAGGATTAGACGTTAAGCATTGAGTTTATCAAGCAGGCCTCTGTCTGGATTAGATTATAATTGTCTTCCATTCAGTTACTCAAATATTTTCCTGATCACTCATCCAGAAAATTACATTTTCCCTTCTTCTTGTGGTTTCCCTTCCCTTCCTTGTAGCTGGAACTCTCATTTTTTCTTGTGATAAAAGCCTGTGACTTTCATTTAGTTTGCTTGCACTAACTGAACAGCACAGACACTGAAATACTGTCAGCTGAGTAACTATGAAATAAACCCTTCTGTGACACCTAAATACACCTATGGAGGTGGGGGTACATAAGCTTCAGAGCACAATGTTGTAATTAACAGCACTTAATTCCCAGATAACCGGACCACAGCAACTGGAACACAGTAACTGACAGTGGTTCCTGTTCAGACATCATCACTGTCCTTTTATTTACACCAGGGCTGCTGGACAGGTCAGGACTCCTGCTTCTGGGCTCAGGGGGCTGCTCAAGCCATTTGGAAATGAGAACAGTGTTGAATGGTCACTGCAGAGGAAACCTTGCAGTCAGGCTCTGGTCTGGGAGCAAAGAATGGAGCAGGACAGAAACTCAGGGGGATGCATCTAATACCTGATATTGCTGTAGATATAGAAGCAGACACCAACCTTCAGAACCTTCTTGTCTGGTGTCTAGGAGCCTCTGGCTCTGTAAGTGAGTATCTTATTTGTCCTGGGAATAAAATAAGTCTTGGTGGAACAACCTAAGCATGACAAGAAAATTCTGGGCTTGTGATCCTGAAGCTGTTTGGTAGCTGGGTCATTCTTCCAGCAGTAAGGTGTGTAGTTCACACCAGGTTGTAGGGTTTTTTAGCATAGTGGCAAGATTGGACGAATTCTGTGCAGAATTCATTATCAGTGTAGGTTAGGACTGATTAGAGCCTCGCTGTATCTCAGAGAGGACTGAGCCTCCTGCCTGATGTATGACTCTCCATCAGGGAGAGAAGGGAGCTGGGTGCCAAGATCCAAAGGTCTGCAGCCACAGAAGCAGTTGTGAGCATGCACAGTAGCAGAACTTGGAGAAATGTACTGGCAAAACCAGTAGGAAAGCAATCAACTTGGCAATAAGCAGCCATGTTTTTCCCTGAAACTGGCTTTTTTTATTAGCTACTGTATCTTATTTTAGTGAAATGGAGCTGCTGGTTTCTTCATCTCATCAGTGGTAAAATGGAGTAAGACCAGATATGAAGTGAATTCCTGCTCTGTCTAGGAGGCAGGCTCCAGGCTTGTGTCATTGTCCTGTGCTGCTGGACCTGGTGATTTTGCCATTTACATCACAAAAGGTTGGATTGAGGATGAGTGTAAAATTCACATGAGACTTTTGCAGACCAGGGCAACTGTGATTTATTTTAAGTTGCAAAGTTTTTGGAGACCTTAGTTTAAATCCATTTACAGCAGTCTTCATCTGTGATATTTTCTGGATTTTCTTTTCATAAATGCTGCATTCTCCCTGTTAAAAAAAAAAACAAAACTTTGTTTTTCTTTCCTTCTATACTTGCCCTTCTCCCTCACTCTCTATTTATAGTCATTAAGATTCCAAGGATGGCTTTCTGGATCAGTCCAGAGCTTTCTCATAAATATATCCCATAAAATAAAGCAATAATATAAAATGTTGCATATTCCAGGCAAAGCAGATGTTGCAGATGCAATCATTGGTGATAAAAATAAAACCTGGAAGCACTGGAAGACTTTTGCAGTTTATGATATATAAAAACTGCTTCACAAGTGAATAATGGAATCTGCTTTATGCTTCAGGCAACTTTCAGTGATGCCTTGGGCAACATTTTAAAACATGGATCCCTTCTGGTCACCTTCCAAAGTCAACTGGCACAGACAAAAGCAATATTGAAATGAGTAGGTTGGGGAAATATCAACAAAATGACCATTTGGATCCAACTGGTTCATTTCTCCAGCACAAGGAGCTCTGCAGCAAGTCTGCCTCATTTGTGTTGTTCTTTGGTTATACCACTCCTGGGAGACTCCAGACTGCTGGGCTAAAAAGCTAATGAAAGCCTTTATAAAAAGAGTAACTATGGCATTTAGTTTTTATAGCTTATAAAGATACTCAGAAATATTTGTTTTCTCTTTTCTTATTATTTGTTAGTTGGAAAACCTTTGTTTTAAACAGAGTTGTCATAAATAGACTCAGCAGCCAGTAAATCCACCGGGCTCTCCACAGACTAGAAAAACATCTGCCTGTGCTGCTCTGCTCAGAACAGGCTCCAGATATTGCCCTGACTCAGACAAGATGACTTCTTGGACAAGCTGAACTAACCCACTTCATAAAGCATGGTTCACTTCCAGTCAAGTCTTCTGCCATTCCTACTTTGAGTCTCTGGCTTTGCAGCTGGATTCAAATAATAATTTGCTTGCTTTAATTCCGTTTGCAGCCTTTCAGAGCTGCAGACCTGGGTGCTGTGCAGGTGCCTGCATGTGAAGCATTTGTGAGGCAGACCTGAACTTCCTGTTGTTTGTGTCAGAACTGCAAAGATTGGGGTTTTCTGTTTGACAAAAACTGCTGAGCACACACAAAACTAAACTGGAGCACACAGCGAGAGGAGAGAGGGCATCACCCCCAAGTTACTCCAAATTAAAAATGTTGTCATTAATAAGTTACTGTTCAGATGAGCTCAGCAGTTGTTCTGATGTTTTGTTTTGGTGCCAAATAGACAACTTGAGAGAACTGGGGGTCTTTAGCTTGGAGAGGAGGAGCCCTAGAGGTCACCTCATTCATGTTCAGAAATATGTAAAGGTGAGTGCCAGGGGGCTGGAGCCAGGCTCTGCTGGGTGATGCCCAATGACATGGCAAGGGGCAATGGATGGGAGCTGAGGCATAGGAAGTTCCATGAAAACATAAGGAGGATATTTTTACCCTCTGAGGGTACTGGAACAGGCTGCCATGGAGGGTTGTGGAGTCTCCCTCTCTGGAGATACTCAAAACCTGCCTGGATGCATTCCTGTGTGATCTGCTCTGGGTGATCCTGCTCTGGCAGGGGGGATTGGACTGGATGAGCTTTGGAGGTCCCTTCCAGCCCCCGGCATTCTATGACTTTGTGAACTTGGGAATGAGCTAACTCTTCTTCTTCTTTCTCACTTGTTGGGAGTGTAATTGTTTCTTGAATAAGGTTTTATATGTCTGGGTTTGGGTTGCTTTTTTTTTTTTTATGATTTGATTTCTTGAACTTTGAATAAGAGGTGAGCACAGGAAGTATCAGTTTTCTGGCTGTGAGGGTGGGTGGGTCACTGCTGGAAGTAAACACTTTTTATTTAACAGCTACAGAAAAGAAAGCTTTGACTGTTCAGAACTATTTTAATGCACTCAGTGTTCTTCACAGAGTGGAAGTGATGAGTACACCAAGTTACAAGTGCAGATTTCGAAGAACGCCTGGGACAAAATGATCTTGTTAACACTGGACTGCAAGAAGGTCTAAGAGCAACTGCCTTTGGGGAACCTTTCTAGAATAGCCATTTAACAACAACAGCAACAACAAAAAACAAACAAACAAAACTCCTTTATTCTATACATAACCCCCTTATGAGTCAGTTACTGAGACTGGAGCAGCTCTGCTGTGAGGACAGGCTGAGAGAGTTGGGGCTCTGCAGCCTGGAGAAGAGAAGGCTTCCAGGAGACCTCATAGAAGACTTCCAGTATCTGAAGGGGGCCTACAGGAAGGCTGGGGAGGGACTATTGACAAGGTCTGGTAATGACAGGATAAGGGGCAATGGGTTTGAAGTGGCAGAGGGGAGATGGAAACTGGATGTTAGGAGGAAGTTGTTTGCAGTGAGGGTGGGGAGACACTGGCACAGGTTGCCCAGGGAGGTTGTGGCTGCTCCCTCCCTGGAGGGGTTCAAGGCCAGGGTGGACGAGGCCTTGAGTGACCTGTGCTAGTGGGAGGTGTCCCTGCCTATGGCAGGGAGTTGGAACTAGATGAGCTTTGAGGTCCCGTCCAACCTTACCATTCTATGATTCATAGAATTCTATGATTCTATAAAGGACAAAGGTGACAAAGTGAAGAATGAAATTCCAAGTGCTCTAGATGGAAAATTTCACCCAGGCTCAGTGAAGGTTTTTTGCTTCAGCTAAATGATTTTCTGTGATTAGCATTATTTCAGCAAATATGAAGCTGAATGTCCTTTACTGCAGTTGAGTAAATGCTGAAAGTCAATCCCTTGGACAGCTGACAACATCAAATAAATATGCAATAACACAGTCTGATTGAGTCGTAATGCTGGTGAGCAGGCAGCTCAGGAGCTTAAGAAGCACGAGCATTCACCACAGGCTTATTTTTTATGTGACATGGGCTTCGTTGCTAATCAGATGTGGTGTGTTTCTGTCTTTCAGATTTGCCACTGGATTATAGATTTACACGATTTTCCTCAAATAGCTCAGCAACTGCCGGGTACTACCCAAGCCCTCCTAGAGCACTTCTGCCAAATGAGGAGTCAGTGACTATGAAATAGGCTGTTGGCTTTTTTTTTTTTCCCTTACATAACCCTGTGGCCGTTATTTCAACTGCTTTCAAATGCTAATTGGTGAAAATGCCTGTGTGATGCTTCATAAAATAGAGTGATGGATTAAAGCAGACTCCTGTGTAGACTTGTGTTTCACTTGTTGCTCTAGTCCAGCTGGAACAGGTAAGCAATGCATCCTTCTCTGTAAACCTGCTGACCACCACTGTGCTTAGCAAAGCCTGACTGGCCTCATCCATGCACTGCACAAAGCCTTCAAGAGAAATGTAATAATAGTAACACATCCCACGTTACAGTCTACATTTTCAAGGATGTTTTTGGTGCTACCCCTATGAAAAGTGATGCTGTTGCTACTGTAAACCCTGGGAAAGCCATGAACAAGAGCCTGAGTCATATTTCATTAAGAGTTCCCTTGGACAGCCCTGGTTGTCACCTTAGGTCAATGTTTTGCATGCTCTGAGGAATGTATTCTCTCACTGTAACTGTTCTGGTTGATACAGAAAGAGTGAAGCCTCAAGAGAAAGATTCATCATACCCAAAAAGAGACTCGAATGGGATTTAGGCAACTAAATGCAGACTGGTAGACCTGAAAGCCTTTGTCATGTGCTTCCTGAAAGTGCCTAACCACTATTCAACAGTGAGCTTCCCCACATGCCTTTCCTCATTTAGTCTTCAATACCTCAAGAGTCAGAACAGCTCTGCAGAAGAAGGGAAACCTGAATTCTCCACCTCTCTGGGAGATCCTTCCAAGAGCAGGAAGGATCTAGCGCCCAGCTGTACAGAGCCACCTTTGCTAGGTACAGCCTCAGCCCAGAGGAGAAGCAAGACTGAAGACATGAACTGAACATGTGCTTTCTTACCTGCTCGTTTAAGCAAAGGGGCATCCTCTTGCCCGTGGACTCAGTTCCAAAGACCTGTTCTTCAGCACTTTGGACAGGGAGCCTTTGGTTTGGATGCAAAAAGATGCCAGAGATACTGGTTTAGTCCTGTAGTTTTGTCACACTAGGGGGGCAGAATTTTGGATAGTTTTCCCTCGGAGTTTGGAGCACAATAAGCAACAACTTTATGTTCTTGTTTTCAATAAAACAAACTTACTTCCTCACACCTAGACAATGACCAGAATAAGTTCAAGTTGTGTTAATAAATTTCTGTCATAGACTCAGAATCGTTTTGGTTAGAAGAGACCTTCTGGATCATCGAGTCCAATCATTACCTAACTCTGCCAAGTCTGGTGCTGAATCCTGTCCCTCAGCAGCACATCTCACCGCAGTTCACAGCATATTTTTGCACCATCTAAAGTATTTTGTGCCAGACTCAGGTACAAGCACTGTTCCACCTGATTCCAGAGGTAATCACTTTTGTTTCCTCACCCTTTCCTGCCTTTACATAGGATGCTATGTCTACATTCTTGTGGTCCAGTATACTTGCCATTAATACTCAACACTTCCAGTTCAACATTAAGCATTGTATGTTCTTAAAGGGAAACACAAAACAAAATATTTGAGAAGAGCATTCCTCAAAACACAGTAGATGAGGAAGGAAAATGCTCCTCATAAACTACAGGCTGAAAATACTTGACTTAAGAAGGTAACAATGTTAGGGGCAAGTTCTTTTTGAGACTTTTATAATTAGCATCAATGTCTTCAGCAGCAAATCTGGCTCATGATAAGGGTATGATGTGTATTGAGCAGAGAGATAGCCAGATTAAAATCTCAGATCCCTGATTACAGCATCATTTGAAATTGTAACGTGAGTCAAGTAATCCTCTGCAAGCAATTTCTAACTAGGTTGTGGTCCAAACCAATATTGTGAATCCTCAGGCTTTAACTGGTCTGAATTTGGACTTGATCCTTGCAGGTAAGGGATTTTTTTTATTTCCTTGTTTTTTAAAAGAAAATTAATTAAAAAGTGAATTGATAATGAAAATCAGAGTGAAAAATCTTTCAAGTCTTTGGTTCCTGGCATCATGAGTGAAAAAACAGTATTGCTGTTAATGGCAAGGTGACAGATTCCTCAGAGAGCCTGAAGACAAAGCTCACCAGAAGAAATACAGACAGAGAGTGCTAAGCTGGGAGGTGACAGTGTCTGTTTCTGCACAAGCTGTCACCAGCCATTTGCACTTGCTGCCAGAAGGACCACACAGCAGCAGAGAAAGAAGAACAGAAGGCTTCTGTAAACATGACTCCATGTGCCACCAGAGTCTGTGGCTGCAGGAAGACTTAGGGAAAAGAATTGAAGCATTTGCCAAAAATAAATAAATAAACCAAACCAAACAAAGCACAGTTCCTGTGAAACCAGGACCTAACAATCCTTACTGACTCGAATTATTCAAGAATCTCTGAAAATTACAAAGAGGAGGTAGTAATCAAGGAACTTTAGCAGGGCAATCAGTGCTGCGGCAGTGGGAGAGCTGTTGGAAATGGAGGTGGCATAGACACTAGGGAGAAGAAATGCACGTGGCAGAAAATTGGTAGAGAGCTGCCAAGGTCATATTTAACATGACTGTCATGACACCACCTTGGCTTTTTTCCTTCTTTCTCTCTTTTGTGATTTTTTTTTTGTTTGTTTGGGGTTTTTTTTTAACCCCTGGAAATCTGTGAAACATCTTGTGAGAGGACATCAATAGAAAGATTGCTGAAGTGCCTGCAAAACTTATCTAGAGTATGAGCAAGGAGACAAAAAAAAGTTGTATAAAACTCTATTAAAACCACTGTGTCTGGTTCCATAGGCCTGAAAGCCACAGTTTGGCTTACAACCAGAGATGAATACTAAGTCTCTTTTGGCATCTGTTTTGGTATGAAGCACATATGTCTGAATTTTAAAATAAAGAGAATTTATTTCTGAGAAAAAAAAAATACAATGTTCTCTAACTTTCTAGCTCTGCATCAATAAGAAAACAAAAGAGTCAAGATCATGATGAAGCAGCACAATGAGAAATTGGTGCTACAGCCTCCAATGGAGCACAGCTTGACCCACTCAGAATACAAGATGCATAAAACAACCAGAAACTAATATAAAATAATACCTTTAATAAACTAATACCTTTAATATCTACAGGGAAATCAGCTTGGAGGCAAACCAAAGCTCACTGCAAATGATTCCTGAACAGGGCTTACTCCTGGAAACTAAAGGCTTCTTAATCCTCAGTGAGTAAAAGTTAAATAAGCAAATGTGGATTACCCAGGGCAGACACAGGGCACTGCTGGACACAGCCCTGGTTCTTGCCCAGGCTGTTGGGGCTTTCCAGCTTGTCTCAATCCCAGGTGCAGGATAATGCAGAAGCCCTTGAGCAATTCCAGAGAGAGTTCCCAGGAAATTTTGTCAAATAGGTACCAGGAACAAGCACTCCCAAAACAGATTTAAATCTGTGTAAGTACAAGCAGCAGATTTCCAGCCTGGAGTGCCAGCCTACGGGGATGCAATATCACCAAAAGGCAGGTTCTTAGACAGATGTGATATGGGCAGATCCTTTAGGATGCAGAAGGGCTTCAGGGCGCCAAGCAGAGTGGCTGGACTGGCCCTCCAGTGTCCCAGGGACTTGGAAGAGTGTAACTACTGATCTCCCCCAGCCCCTGCAGTGAGCTGTAGTTCTCCAATACTACCTGCATTCAAAGATGAGTTTTCTGGCACATCCATGCACTTAAACCAAGATGTGCCTGTTTCTGTACGTGTACTTGGAGGCAGATAGGATTTCAGCTGAAGCATAGCACCAGCTTTAGGAGGGGAAGCACATGACCACAGGAAAATTATCTCTGCAGAGCGTGCCAGCTATAATGGTATAATGGTGAGACAGCAGACATCTATTGTTAACAACTGCCCATGAACCAGCCCTTCAGCAGGCACAGAGCTGATCCAAACTCCCTCCCAGGGGAAAGACTCAATCCTATTATAAATCCAGTTGCCTGTAATTTTGTTTTCTGCAGTTCTCGATAAGTGGAACATCAAACCCCCTTGGTGAGTCACAGGAGAGGAAAAAAAAAAATCTATAAAAAAAAGAAACAAACCACAAACTCAAAATCAAGGTTTTCTTCTGAATGCTTTTGGTGCAAGAAACAAATCCTGCTTTTCCTAAGAATTATAAATAGAAATGCTTCACTTGAAAACAGAGCCTGGATTAGGGCCAAAACAAGATGGAATCCAGGAAGTTAAACAGACTCAGAGATTTTCAGCTTGCAAAGCTTGCCAGCATCTTTAGAGGGCAAACAGAGGGTTCTTATCCACTACCAACAGGCTAGGCTCTGGGCAGCACAACTGATCCTTTCCTAGACTGCAGAACAGAGGTTTAAGGGGAACCTTTTTGAGGTGGGTGCCCACAGCAGTTCTCCAGCAAGCATGGCAAGACCGCAGAGGTTTTGCAGCTGACCATATGTCACAGTTCACAGAGGGGTGAACATCTGAAGCGCCGCCTCTGACTTCTGCCCCCTGCTGCAGCTCGACCCACTTCATCAGAGCAGTGCTAAAAAATCCCTCCTGCTTCCCGCTCACACTGCCAGACTGCACACGCAGTGCTCTCCCACATGGTCATAACAGCTTCTGAGTGCTTGCACTGGGGTGAGAAACCATTGCAACCTCTTCCAAACAACCTTACGGCTTTCCAGCCCCTCCTGCAAATGAGAGGGCGGCGGCAGAAATGGAATAGAAGTCTGTTTGTACAGCACCCAGCACAACTTCCGTAGCCCAGGCAAAACAGATTCTGCCAGACAGGTATTTCTAGCTTCTGTTGATGGCTAAATGTTGAGTGAAACACCTAAACACTGTTTGGTTTCCTTCTTACACGGCTGAAGACCTTTTGTTCCTTTTAAGGGCTTACAGTGTATACAAGAGGGGGAAAAAATAGATGTTCTTCTCTAAACTTTATTATTAGTAGTCTCAGAATAAATTCCAGGAGAACAAACCCATTGACTTTCAATAGACCTCATTCTGCCACAGCACTAAAGCAAAATTGTGATTGCATGTCCCTAATAAGTTGAATCTTCAGGTACTCATTTGTAAAGCCTCCATCATCTCTGAGCAATAAAAGCACAGGGGAATGTAGCAATTCTTCAATTCTTTTCTTGCCTTATCATAGAATCATAGAATGCACTGGGTTGGAAGGGACATCTAAAGGTCATCTATCCCAACCCTCCTGCACTATACATGGATGTCCCCAACTGGATCAGGTTTCACAGAGCCCTGTCAAGCCTTATCTCAAAATAATACCTGAGAACTGAAGTTTTCTTGCTACACCACCCCCCAGGGCCTCATCCCACACTGAGAATTGAAACGGATGCTCCCTGCTGCTGAGCAGCCTGCAAATCATACTCAGCCAGCAAGAGGTTGCCATTGTAAATTCTGCAACAAGAAATGGTATAAAATGGAGAGATAAAAAAAAAAAAATCTCTTATTCTGACAGAAGGCCTCAAAAATAACTACTAGAGGGCTCTTGTTGAAGCAGCTGCAGCAGTATTGAAGACAGGTAGCAGCAGTGTTGAAGACAAGTAGCAGCAGTGAACTTCTATCTCTATTTTCTCTCTTAAAACCACCCAAAATATAAAAGGGTGTGAATTCCCATATATATATACATATATAT
>VWYK01008742.1:0-15045 GCA_013399775.1 Semnornis frantzii | reverse complement strand
GGATTTTTCTGTGATTCTGTGAAGTGGTGTATGAAGCACAAACCTATTGTGCAGCTGCTGGTGGAGATGCTTTTTGGCTTTGGTTTCTCCATGCTTCCTTGTTCACCCACTAGCTGATTTCCCAACTGGCATTCTACTGCTTTGCAGCATGTACTTACATGCTCCCATCACAAATCAAGAGATTGACATAGAATAATATCCTTTATAAAAGCAACTGACCAGTTGCCAGGCTTATTTTAAAATGTCTTCATGTTTTGTGTAAAGTTGTTTGGGGTTTTTTTTTTCCCCCACAAAATGGGTTATTTATTCACATGTTAGTTTCCAGTGACCAATGTGTTGATCTTGAAACCTTACTCTGGAAAGGTTTGCAGAGCTGTCGTGGAAGAAGTGGGAAAATCAGGGGCTTTTCCAGCAGTGGTAGGCATCCTCCTGTGGGTAGAAGAACATAGACCAAACTTGCTGAAGCCTTACCCTGAGGCCGCAGCCTTTCTTTGGGGACTGACTGGCTGTTCACTTGCCCCAGAGCAAGCTTCTGCCTCCCACAAGTGGGAGACTGAAACAGAAAATCTCTGTCCTAAATGTGCCAATTTGATGATGTGGGGACAGGCAGGGAAAACCCTAAGCATGCAGCTGAGGGTTCTCTCAGTGCAAGACATTCCCCACCAGCAGCATTTGTCTTTAATAAAGAGATGGTTCACGAGGGAGTTCCAAGGTCTCCTGAAAAATGTGTCCCCACAGCAGTGGGAACATCTGTGTGCTGCTGCCCAGCCTGAACTGGGGAGAAGGGGAGAGTTAAGTGGAAAAAAAGCTTTAGTCCAGACTGGAGCTGGCAACTGTCATTACTAGTTTGAAGTTTCTAGCTGCCAGCATTTAGGAAAGTTGCAGCTTAAGGGATTACTTTCCTGCTTAGTTTGAAGGTCATTATCGGTTTGGTCCCTGTCGTGATACAGAGTTCTCTGAAAGCTGTGATCAGTAACTACTCAGCTGGCCTCCTGCTTTGGTTGGGACTAACACATGCCCAGGTTATTTTCTCAAGAAGTGGTGCAGCAGGACTTGGAGACTCAGCACCTGGATGCTGCAAGATCCCAGCGTTAGCAGCTAATGCTGAAAACTGCAAGACAATACAAAAAGGATTCAGCTAATCAGGTAACAAAGGAGACTGCAACAAAGATATTAAGAGTTCTGGTTTCATACAGCAGCAGTTCTCACACTCTTTTGATCTGCAGACACTTATAAATTCTTCCAGTGGAGATAGGCATAAATTATAGAATAGCTGTCTGCTATTTTTTACAGATTGCTTAGATGATAATTTTCAGCCTGTGGTCTGTGGAGTATTTCTCTTTTTTTTTGGCTGTGGTGCTTAGGGCTATGGTTTAAGGTGAATCTTGTACAGTAGGGTTCTAGGTTGGACTTGGTGATCCTGAGGGGCTTTTCCATCCTGGATGTTTCTGGTATTCTGTGTGATTCTGTTGGTGACAGTAGGCATTTTTATTGAGTCTTCTAACCTGCTCAGCTGAGGTGCTCTCTGTCCTCCTTGCTTTCAGCCTTTTCATGTCTTTTAACATCTTTTCCTTTCATTTCTGAATTTCAGATGCTCTTTGGAATGGGGAAGGGGGTGCTCTGACTATGTCCTCACAAAAGTAACAAATTCTTTACATTCCTTTGGCTGGAACAGTTGAAACCTGTTTCTGCCAACGTGGTTGGTACATACCTAAGCCCCCATAGAACTAATGGAAAGCACGTTCTGCTTTTTTATTTTAACTACAGAAAATATCAACGCATTTCCTCTGCTCTTTACTCCTCTATCTGAGATCAGATGTGTCTGTCTTGCTTCAGCACAGGGCTTAGCAGCAATTGCATGAAAAAAAAAACCCTCAATCACTAAATGTTAAGCTAGCAATGACCTGTTATGCTTCGGTGGAAGCAAGTGAGATGATTGAGGAGGGGAGGAAAGATGCTTAAAGAAGCTCAGTCAGTTCTGCCTCACTAGTCAGACTTCAGCTTTAGATGCCTATCTGTTCTGCACAGTGTTGATGCTCCTATCTAGTTTGGCTGTTTCCTTCTTATGCTGAACAGAAATTCGTGCAGGAGTACTCTGCCCAGAAGTTGCCTGTCACCTGATCGACTCAGCTGCCTTGAATTCCAGGGGCTGTGGAGACAGGAATTTGTCTTCCAAGTGAAGTTACAGAAGCTAAACTGGGCAGGGTGAAGACAAATGAAGTTGTGCTCGTGAAGGATGAGATGCACAGCTTATTTCACTGTGGGCAGCAATGCCAGGCTCTTTTGTCGTCCTGGTTTATAACTGAATTCAGACAGCAATGCAGAAATTTTCTCTTCCCCCTCAAATGTTTGGCAGAAAGTTTGCTTTTGTCTGAAAAGCCTCTTAAACAGTGTGTGAACCATTCAGTCCTAAACCAAATACCAGTCTGAGTCGTGCTTTTTCTTTCTGATTTACAAATAGGAGGGTTTGAGTTAGTTTCTTGTGAGAGCTGCTGCAGTGAGACAACTCTTGGAAACTGCAAGGCAGCATCCCAGAAGATATTATCTGCTTTATTTGGGAGAACAATGCAGCTTCTTTGTGGTAAGAAATGGCAAAGATTGCTGTGAGACTACCAAAGTCTAATGATGTGTGGATGGTACATGAAAGTGGTACCTTGAACAGCTTTTGTTCTCCACTCCTGCTTTTATTTAGTGCCATGAGATGTGAAAAGAGATTTTGGAATAGATTCTCAGCTGAAATCGAGTCTTAGGAGGGAAGATTAATCTATCATGGAGGTCTTTAGGGACCATCGGGATCTTATCAAGATACTTGGAGAAGTGTGGCCAGCAGGTAGAGGGAAGTGATCCTCCCTCTCTATTCCACACTGGTGAGACTCCACCTGGAGTACTCTGCCCAGTTCTGGAGCCCCTGTTACAAGAGGGCTATGGGTGTGCTGGAAGGTGTCCAGAGAAGGGCCACGAGGATGATCCGAGGGCTGGAGTTGCTCTGCTATGAGGAGAGACTGAGGGAGTTGGGGCTGTTCAGTCTGGAGAGGAGATGGCCCCAAGGTGACCTTCTTGTGACATTTTGGTATCTTAAGGGGGGGCTACAAGAAGGATGGGGAGGGACTTTTTAGGCTGTCAGGTAGTGCTAGGACTGGGGGGAATGGAACAAAGCTAGAAATGGGTAGAGTCAGACTGGATATTGGGAAGAAGTTCTTCAGCATGAGGGTGGTGAGGCCCTGGCAGGGGTTGCCCAGGGAGGTGGTGGAAGGCTCATGCCTGCAGATGTTCAAGTCCAGGCTGGATGAGGCTCTGATCTAGTGTGAGGTGTCCCTGCCCATGGCAGGGGGGTTGGAACTAGATGATTCTTGTGGTCCCTTCCAACCCTGACTGATTCTATGAATCTATGTAATATTCAGTGATCATCTTTCCTGACTGACCTCTATAAGGGTCTCTCTTTAGAGCCCTCTTTGTGGTGTTACTACTGTTGTCATCTTAAACCAGAAGCAGCTGAAGTCTCCAGCTGTGGTCACCAAATATCCTGAGGTCTATGTTATGTTTTAATCCACATACCTCTGTCCTGCTCTGAATACCTCCTGTGGTTTCATTTGAATGGAAATCATCAGTGCCTTTATTTCAGCCACGTCCCAAAGTTAACCTCCTGCCCCACCTCATACTCTGAACATACAAACTTTTGTGAGATGCTTTCTGGGTGCTGTAGTGGCTTCCTTACTTCCATATTCCTTTCCAAGCCATGCATCCTGGATGAGTAAGGTTTCCTAAGGTATGGTAGTATCTCCCTACCCCAAGAGGAAAATTGGTAACAACATCATGGGAGAAGTCAGAACAGAATGGTTTAGGTTTGAAGGGACCTCGAAGATCATCTAGTACCCCCCCCCTGCCATAGGCAGGGACACCTCCCACTAGTACAGATCACTCAAGGCCTCCTCCAACCTGGCCTTGAACACCTCCAGGCAGGGAGCAGCCACAATCTCCTTGGGCAACCTGTGCCAGTGTCTTACCACTCTCACTGGAAAGAACTTCCTCCTAACATCCAGTTTAAATCTCCCCTCTGTCAGTTCAAACCCATTGCCCCTTGTCCTATCATTGCAAGACCTTGTCAATAGTCCCTCCCCAGCCTTCCTGTAGCCCCCTTCAGATACTGGAAGGTCACTCCAAGGTCTCCTGGAAGCCTTCTCTTCTGCAGGCTGCAGAGCCCCAACTCTCTCAACTTGTCCTCACAGCAGAGCTGCTGCAGCCCTCTCAGCATCTTGGTGGCTTCTTCTGGACTTGCTCCAACAGTTCCATGTCCTTCCTGTGCTGGGGGCTCCAGAACTGTACACAGGACTCCAGGTGGGGTCTGAGGAGAGCAGAACAGAGGGGCAGAATCCCCTCCCTCTCCCTGCTGGCCACGCTGCTCTTGCTGCACCCCAGGACACAGTTGCTGTTTGAGCTGCACAAATCCTTGGGCATAGAAAACAATTACATGAAACATCCTGGATGCATTATTCAAATCAAAGGACAATCAGCAACCACATTTTTCCTGGGTAATCAAAATGTCTGTGGAACAGAGGGGTAATTTCACCATATTCTTTCTAATTGGAAATTTTCTGTGGAAAGAAAGTGCATTTGACCACTTCCTTGTGACAGCAAGCTCCAGGCAGCATTGCCTTTAGCTTGCTGTGTGTGACTTCTTGTGAAGCATCCTTGGCCTCTCAGATTGCAGTTCTTGCCAGCAAGAGCACTTTGCTCCCAGCAATAAACATCCCACAAAATGATGTATGTTCTTTAAGAAAAGTGCCCAGATTTTCTGCTAATTACAAAAATACATAATACATGCCTTCAGCATCTGTTCTTTATTCCCTAACCAGCCTTCATCCAAAAGTAACCTTTAAACAAACATGAGGATTGGGTAGCATAACCCTTCCACTGTGTCACACACATCTACACTCTCTGGTTTAATTACTTTGCAAACACAGGCTCGCAGCTGACTTGTAGCGAGAGGGAGAAATCGTTTACGTCTCTAGTTCGGAGGAATTTGCAACCTGGAGAAGACGTCGTTTGGTTGATTGAGTTGAAAGCGTTCTCGGGTGTTCAGCTGCGCTCTTTTGGGAAGCCAAAGCGCAGCAGGAAAGGTTTTTGCTCACAGGACAATTACCTCAGTCTGCCACAGGGAGGGGTGCGAGGCTCGCAGAGAGGAGGAGGCAGCAGCTTCCAAGTGCCATGCCTGAGCTGTGCGTCTATTGCCAAGATTTTAAATAAAAATGTATAAATAATATAATAAATTTAAAAATACTAAAAATCTATTGCCAAGATTTTAAATAAAATTGAAAATAATAATAGTAAAAAAAAAAAAACCAAACCACAGAAAACCACAAACAAAACCAAAACCCAACCAACTTTAAAAACAGCCTAGTTCTTCTTTAATGGTGTAACTTTAAAAATAAAACCCCCCTAAAGAAACGTTTGGATCAATTTTATGTTGTACTGAATGATAGAATCTTAGAATCTGTGCTTATTCTAAGCACTGAGCCTGGTACAAAGCTTCCAACTGGCTTCAACTGTTGGTCCCACGCTGGCTGGCTTCCTCTTACATTAGAGCAGCAAGGATATGACACAGCTCACAGTTTAATCTTCATTTAATTTGGGTCATTTCAGACTATGTTTACAGCAGGCTGCCAATGGTCTTCAGGCTGAGTGGGGGTTGCTGATCAGAACATGCTTTTTGTTGTGCTGTATGAAAGGATTGTGTCACCCCTAGATAGGAAAAATTCCTTTTATTCCTTATCATAGAATCAGCCAGGTTGGAAGACACCTCCAAGCTCATCCAGTCCAACCTATCACCCAGCCCTAGCCAATCAACCAGACCATGGCACTAAGTGCCTCATCCAGTCTTGTCTTGAACAGCTTGAGGGATGGTGACTCCAGCACCTCCCTGGGCAGCCCATTCCAATGCCAATCACTCTCTCTGGCAAGAACTTCCTCCTAACATCCAGCCTAGACCTGCCCTGGCACAACTTGAGACTGTGTCCTCTTGTTCTGTTGCTGGTTGCCTGGGAGAAGAGACCAATCCCACCTGGCTATGACCTCCTTTCAGGTAGTTGTAGAGAGCAATGAGGTCTGCCCTGAGCCTCCTCTTCTGCAGGCTGCACAGCCCCAGCTCCCTCAGCCTCTCCTCATAGGGCTGTGCTCCAGGCCCCTCACCAGTTTCGTCACTCTTCTCGGGACGTGTTCCAGTACTTGAATTGAGGGGCCCAGAACTGGACAAATGAGATCTGTTGCATTGGGGATTTGACAATAGTGATTGCCATGGTTATTTGTCAGTGTATTTAATTGCATCTAATGAGAACAATTAGATGAGACCAACTGAGTTATTGTGCCTGTTCTGTGCCATTACATGTGTTATGGTTTCAGCATTCCCACCCTGAACCAACTAAGCAACTTTCTGAGATTGGCTTGGGTGAGAGCTTTCCATTAGTGCTGGAGTCACATACCTGGTACCACAGCAGAGAAGTATTCCTGTTGTCTCTCCTTCCCAGAATGCCTCAGAAGTGAAATCTGTCCTGGGCTGGCAAAGGGAGCACTAAAAGGGCAGCTGCTAGAAAAAAGCTGAGTGGTAAGCACTCAATTCCATTTCACAGTAGAATTCTAGAGGTAAATGACTACAGCTACACAATTGAGAACCTGGATTGTTTTATCTGCTGATTGATGTTTTTTGTCAGAATCTCCTAGGTGCCCTTCCATCTTATTATCCCTTCCAGCAGGTTGTGATGGAAAAGCCTGGATTGGTTTACTCCTTCAGCCATGGCTGTGCAGTTGCTAGCTGGGCATCCTTCAGCAATAACAGCCTCGGGCTTCCCAAAATGACCTCAGGGTAGGAGAATGGGAAGAGGATGGGGTTGGTCTCTTGACTGGTGGAGGATAGAGGAGACTGAAGGTACAGGGAAGGTTACATTGACACAGCCTTGTGCCCAGTAATTCTGAGTGTTGGGCATGAGCAGGAGCAGTACTGACAGCAGTCTCCTACACTGGCTCAGCATCTCCTGCTATTCCAGTTACATCTGGATCTTGTGTCACTTCACTGGTAGACACTGCTGGAAACTAGAGACTTTGCAGCCAATGAGTCTGCAGCCCCTTTGCAGTAGGTCTCCTTTTCCTCTGTGCTTAGGCGTGTTCCCATTTTCTAAGCAACCTGGATGATAGATGGGAAGGTTAATGTACAAAGTGACTTCTAAACTCAGTAGAAGCACAGCCCAGATGAGCAGCACCAGCAGAAGTAACCTTTGCTTGCTCAGATCTGACCAAATGAGCTCCTAACTCAGTGCAGTTAACAAGACAGGCTTACTACCTGAGTTTGATGAGTCAAGAGCCATTTACCTCCAGAGTCCATCCACGAGTTCTGTTGTTTGTCCAAAGTATCAATAGAAGATATTTTTTTCAAGGAAGTTAACCAGTGAAGTTTCTTAGTGCACCTGCTGGTGCTGGTAGAGACATGCCTCAGGAACAAGTTAATATAATTGCAGGCAGAGTCTGAGAACCAAAACCACTTTGGGTCACAGGATGTCAGGGGTTGGAAGGAACCCAAAGAGATCATTGAGTCCAACCCTCCTGCCAGAGCAAGACTATGCAATCTAGCTCAGGTCACACAGGAACACATCCAGACAGGCCTTGAAAGGCTCCAGTAGAGACTCCACAACCTCTCTGGGGAGTCTGTTCCAGTGCTCTGAGACCCTTACAGGAAAGAAGTTCCCCCTTGTGTTGAGGTGGAACCTCCTGTGCTGCAGCTTCCATCCATTGCTCCTTGTCCTATCCCAGGCAGCAAGTGAGCAGAGCCTGTCCCCCAGCCCTCAGATATTTATAAACATTTATTAAATCCCCTCTCAGTCTTCTCTTCTCCAGACTAAGCAGCCCCAGGTCCTTCAGCCTCTCCTCATCAGGCAGTGCTGCAGTCTCCTAATCATCCTCATAGCCCTCCACTGAACTCTCTTCATCAGAGCCCTGTCTCTCTTAAACTGAAGGCAGTACTCAAGATGAGGTCTCACTAGGACAGAGTAGAGTGGGAGGAGAGCCTCCCTTGATCTGCTGGACACACTCTTCCTAATACACACCAGGATCCCATTGGCCTTCTTGGCCACAAGGGCACATTGATGTCCCGTGGATAACTTGTCATCCACCAGCACTCCCAGTCCTCCTTTAAGGATGTGACATCTTGCAGCAGTCATGTCCAACCTGCTAACATCCAGAATGAAAGACTAGATTATTGTGCTTCAGATAACATGTGTTTCTAAAAGTTAAGAACATCAGCTAATTAAAGTGATAAGGCACAAGTGACTTTAGTAATAATAACTTTGAAAAGATAACCTTCATTTTGACAATTAGTGAACAAATGACTCATCCATTAATGGACACTGTGATAAGAATTGCTCTGGGGAAGGAAGATTTTGAATCATTCTTGAAGAACAGGTAGGTTTCTGCTCTCTGAGTAGCCACTGGGTCACCAAAGTAGCTAATGACAGTAGACACCAGGCATATGAAAAGCCTTAATTAGCTGGGTTGTTTTTCTTCCTTCATGAGCAATTCATTAACTCCTGCCTTATCTGCTTTGCTCTCCCCTCTCTGAACTGCACAGCCCCATAAAAACGTGAGCTCTGGGGGAAAAGAGTGAGAGTGGGGAGGTGAGAGTCCCCCAGACAGCCAAGGAGATTCTGAAAGGCACAAACCCAGGGAAGGTCTTTGGCAAATGCTCACATGTGACAGTCCTTGGTATAAATGCAGAGTAGCCCTCTCTCTGTGCTACTAATTGGTGTAATTGGCTGCAGCTGGGAACCCAGCCCACATGGGTAAGGAGAGGCACTTGTGAAATGGGTTCCTGCTGGTCTTCAGCAGTTAGAGGAGAGCTGCCTACTGGAGTCCAGGACCTCATGCTTAAGGGAGAGAGTGCTGATCCTGCACCTTTTTCTTTGGGATCCAGAGGAGGAGCAGAGGTGAGAGCTGTGGGTTTAGTTATGACTGTGTTGGTTTGCTCAGGGGCAAAGCTGCTAGCTCCCATGGGCTGTCTGAGGGATTGGTGCTGGGGGTGTTTTTGAGCAGTGCCAAGGATGCATGGCTAAGTGGTTGCCTTGAATTTCATCAAGGGTTGCTAAAGGCAGAGAGAGAATCACAAAACGTCAGGATGCCTTGTGCAGAGGTCTCCATTAAGGACTCGTCTTTGCTGTGCTGCTGGTCTCTTTCCCTGCTGGTCGATTCCCCAAACCTCCCAAGTAGCTGAGGAGTTTCAAGTTGCTCATTGGGACTTTAGTGCCCCAAAGCCTGCGTGACTGGAAAGCCTGCCAGGAGCTTGGAGAGCATGAAATTCAGTTAGAAGTTCTCTGAAGCTTGCATTTTTTTTTCTGTGCTTTCTGATTTCCCTTTTTTCCTTTGCCTTTGGTTCATTTGTTTCTCTCCAATAACCACGAGGAATAGGAAAGTTGGGGCTTTTTTTCTTTTCAAAGCAGACTCAGATCTGTGTATCATCTCTTAGAGCTTCGTTTAAAGGAGGAAATGAAAATCCTATCCAACTGCCTCTGACTCCAGCATTGTGGGACTTAAGGAGACATTGTTAGCTCCACTCACTGTGTAGGACCTGGGAGAACTCCCCATGCTGTCTCTGCACTGCAGAGTTTGAACAAAAACTGAGAAAGTGAGTGAAGGAGAAGAGGTGAAAGGGAAATGCTGAAAGTTAAATGGAGTTGCCAGTCAGTGAACCTCACTTGTTGGAGGAACTGCTCTGTTTTATCAGGCTGGTGGCAAGATTTGCCTGCCAGAGCTCAGCCCTGCCTGTGGATCAGCATGTGTGATGCTGATGAATTGGAATACTTCAAACTGACTTCAGACTGAGCTAAAAAGTTCTAAGTAATGGGTAGCTGAGCTGTATGAGTAAACTCTGATCTCTACTCTGCAGGTGATGGCAATAAAACAGAGACTATGAGCCCATATTGTCTTTTGCCACCAGCACCAGCCCTGCTCTCTTTTGTGCAGGGGATGCCATTATGGCTTCTCTACCTCAAAAAGTGGTTCTAATTCTTGAGAGGCATAACAGAAAAGGGCATTATTTGCAACAGTGCTGAGCTGCTGCTGTGGACCTTATGGCTCCCCATGTTGCTCCTCCTGTGCCCAGCTCTAGTTCCTCAGCAAACTTGCAATCTCAGTCTTGATCTTCTGTGCTTTTAAGTTTGTGATGGTGTGAGCAGAAGAAAAGGGCTGTTTGTGTGCTTAAAATTAGTGTCCTCAGAAGCCCGTGGATAACTGGCTGGTCTGTGGAGAGGCATTGTGCTGCTGCTGGCAGCCACGGGCAGAGAGGCTTCATCAGCCTCTATAGGACAGGTACCTGGAAGAGGCAGGACACCAGTGAATTGTCAGTCCTGGGTTGTGTGTTGTAAGGTTTAGAGCCTATTTGGGCGATAGGTTCATGAGATGTGTATCTATAAGGCCCCTGTCTGGGGGCTGCACTCCCCACTTCTGCCTGTACAGACATTGGTGGTCCCCCAAACCCACTTCTTTAGATGTGACACTACCAGCAACCCACAAAGTCCCATCAGGTGGAGGTGAAGCGAAAACTAGCAGAGTGAAAAAGCCTTTCTGATGGTAAATAAATCCCCAAGCTGTCTTTAAAATAATAAGAGGCTGCCTTGCTCACGTGATCTTGCAGTGCCTGTTGATGG
This sequence comes from Semnornis frantzii, assembly GCA_013399775.1. NCBI lineage: Eukaryota > Metazoa > Chordata > Aves > Piciformes > Ramphastidae > Semnornis > Semnornis frantzii. The sequence goes on along the minus strand of VWYK01008742.1, from coordinate 4,363 downwards.
GCACCTGCCACAAAGGTTTAGTCTGAAGCCAAATCCCTTCTCTCTCTGCTTTTCTCCCCTGAAATGGGAGCTGTCATCGTGCTGCTCAATCTCTTAAGACTGCCTGAATGCTGCTTGTCTCTCTAATCATAAGAAAATCTCTCTGGGACACTGCGTGAGACCGTTGCTGTGCTTTAAGGTGTACTCTCACTTGATCTTTGCCTGGCCTCTGGCTTGTGACCCTAGTGAAGGCTCATTCCTGATAATAGGTTTGCTTTAGTGAAACTGAGGGAGATGCCAGGGTCTGCAGGTCTGTGGCCTGTAGCTGAGGCCACTGTGGTCTCTTAAATTGGGTGCTTTTTGATGCAGAAGGGAGGATCGATGGGTTTCCAGGGTGGCTGCAGGTCCCTCTTGCTCTGTGCGTGTGAGGAGCCCCTGAGGTTGCCCTTACCTCCTGGGTGAAGGCAAGGCAGGCAGAAAGTTGGCTCTTGCTGCTCTCTGATAGAAACCACAACCATGAAACTACTTGAAACATTCATCATAAGTAACACAAACCCACCAACAGCTGTCAGGAAGCTGTTGGTGTTGAACCAGCAGTGGGATGTTTGCTGCTGAGCCCTGGCAGGAGAATATGAGGCTGATGCAGTTGGGAGACATACATCTCAGGTGATAGATAATCCCTTTGCCAGGGATGGAATAAGTTCTCACAGCAGGTTTCTTTCCCTGCTGATCTGTGGTCTTTTCCCTTTTTTGGCCCCAGCCCACAGCCTATTTGACAGGGATGTCTTTAAGCAAGTCAATCAAAGGGTGGTAGAGAAGGCAAACACAAAGGTGCAGTGGAAGGACGAGTTTCAGAGTGACCTGATGTTGGAGTGGGGACTTAAATCATTGGAGCATGCCTGAAGTGAATGGCTCCAGCTATGACACGGTCAGTCACTTGGTGAATGTGAGGAGGGGGAGAATGTCTGGCTCCAGGACAGTGTGTGGTGACTTGTGTAGAGGAAGAGCCCTGGCACCAGCTGATGTGTGAGACTGATGAGAGGTGATCTGCACAGGTCATTCAGAAAATCTGGTTTGTTGGCCCAGGGAGGACATAATAACCTTGGCCTGATGTTATCTGTGAGACTGTGTGTGGAGGAGGAGGAGGCAGTGTAACAGGCAGGCAAGTGTGAGCCTCTGGCTCAGCATCAAACCTTGGAGTCCCAAGGAGAGGTGATGGGAGAGGGGATGTGCTTTGCCAGTGCTGGAGAGGGATGCAAGGAGTTGGAAGATAACTGGTGTGAAGCTGAGTGCTGGCTCATCTGGTTCAAGGTGACTTCACTTTGGAGTACTGCGTACAGTTCTGGAGCCCCCAGCACAGGAAGGACATGGAACTGTTGGAGAGGGTCCAGAGGAGGCCACGAAGATGCTCAGAGGGCTGCAGCAGCTCTGCTGTGAGGACAGACTGAGAGAGTTGGGGCTCTGCAGCCTGGAGAAGAGAAGGCTTCCAGGAGACCTTAGAGTAGCCTTCCAGTATCTGAAGGGGACCTACAGGAAGGCTGGGGAGGGACTATTGACAAGGTCTTGTAATGACAGGACAAGGGGCAGTGGGTTTGAACTGGCAGAGAGGAGATTTAGACTGGAAGTTAGGAGGAAGCTCTTTCCAGTGAGAGTGGTGAGACACTGGCACAGGTTGTCCAGGGAGGTTGTGGCTGCTCCCTCCCTGGAGGTGTTCAAGGCCAGGTTGGAGGAGGTCTTGAGTGACCTGTGCTAGTGGGAGGTGTCCCTGCCTATGGCAGGGAGTTGGAACTGGATGATCCTTGAAGTCCCTTCCAACCTTACTATTCTATGATCCAGCTCTTGAGGAGTTGAGCTGAAGTGACTTTCCCAAGGGTTCTGGAGCTCAGAAGACAGAGAATCCCAAGTCTCCCAGCCAGTATTAACTACCAAAGTGCCTCGCATCTCTCTTTAGTCCCCCATAACACACAACAAAGTTGGGGTACCTATTGGCATAAAATCTTAATTGGTTTTGACATCAAAATTGGTGTCTTTCTGGGGCAATCACAAAAATGCATTAGTTTATTATTATTATTTTCAATTACCTTATTTTCAGATGACAATGTCATGACTGGAAGGGACCTGTTGAATCCATTACCTGCCATTGTGAAGAGATATTTAGTTGTGCTTGTAGGAATAACTTCTGCCACTATGCATTGCCCTTTGAAGGCAAAAGAATAAAAAATAAGAAACAAAAAGCATCTCACTTCTGTACAGTGCCTATCTGAAAGGAAAAAATCAATCAGATTTGGTACTATGTGTGCCCTTCCATTTATTTTCCATTAATTCTAACTATTTATTTGGGGGTGGGGGGGGGGAGAGGCAGTCTGATTAATTCCATATGTTTTCCCCCTTGGTTTGGACAGTAAAACTGCTTGTCTGAGTCATCAGCTAGATAAATAATAGGCAATTTTAAGGACCCATCTCTTAAATCATTCCACAGTTGCTTGTGGCCCTAACAGAGCCTGGGTCCTTGTGCATTCAAGTTGGCCATAAAGTCTAATCGGGGCTTTCACTGGCCCTGGGAGACCAACAAACTGCCGATTACAGAGCCTCACGTCAGCTTGTCTTGGCACATCTGCTGGAAGAACACAGCAAGCCACTGGGGAACGTGCAGTCAGGCCTGGTATTTATAGCTAGGGTGGAGAAGCCATCCCAAAATGGGCACCCTGGGGTGCACACCTGGCAGCCCTGCTACCACTCCAACCAGGAGCTGGCGCGATCCCCTGCTTGGAGGTGGCAGGGTTTGTCCGTCTCGGTGAGTTTCCTGAGCTCAGGGCTGGGGAGGTGCTGAGCTGCCACACAGGGATGCCTTGCTAGCATCTGCAATATAAAGGTGTCAGGATGGCCCACTTCAGGATCAGTTTGTTGTCTTCTCCAAGTGGAAGAGGGAAGGACATTGAACTACTGGAATGGGTCCAGAGGAGGCCATGAAGATGCTCAGAGGGCTGCAGCAGCTCTGCTATGAGGACAGGCTGAGAGAGTTGGGGCTCTGCAGCCTGCAGAAGAGAAGGCTTNGTCCCTTCCAACCTTACCATTCTGTGATTCTGTAAGTGCAGGTCTCAGTCCAGGTCCAATGGACCTAAGTATAACACCCACTTGCTGCACGTCCAGGGTAGCCCACGTGATGGGAAACAAGAAGCACAACCACACGGGTCACACATGTGGTCCAGTCCAGCCCTGTCCTTCCTGAGGTCCGCCCATACATCAGGAGATTTGAGATGGATGTGTACTTGCTTCACACTTGGTGGTTGTCTGATTTCTGACAGCAACATGACTCCCTCTGTTAGAAGAAGAGAGATGTTTGCCTTTGGCTCTTCTGTCCCTGTGAGTTTATTTCTGGCTTGGCTTATCCTTTAGGGGTTCCACAATGGTCCAAAGTGTAGCCTTGCCATGGTTGTGGAAGCCATGCTGCTGTCTGGGGAATGTAAGAGGGGCTGAACTGGATGCTCTCGTGTCTGAATGTGGGGTGTTTTGTTTGTCTTTTTTTTTTTTTGTTTGGGTGGGTATGACAGCATTTTAAAATGCAAGAAGATGCCAAAAGCAGGATGAGAGACAGCTCTGTGGTGATCTCTGAGCTTAAGGAAAAATAATGTAAATCTGGAACAGACCTGTCTTCTTCAGAGCTGGCTCCAGGCTTCTCAGCAGGAGAGGAACAGCTTCTGCTGGGCTGGAAAAATAGAGCAACCTAAATGCCTTTCATGAGAGGTCCTGGCCTCCTGGCTTCTATCAGACTTGTTTGAAGCAAGCCTAGTGTTAGTGGGAGGGATGCCACTGACCTTCAAGAAGGTTGCTGGGGATAGTGGGCATGGGAGAAGCAGAGCCCTTCACTGTTTTGGATGGCATCAAGGATTTGAAGGTAAGTGAAGGAGGAGGAGCAGATTGTGCTTTGCTGGGAAAAGAGGTCACATTAAGGTGTTGCATTGTGTGACAGTAACACCTGAGAATGTTAAATCAACTCATTGAGTTAAAGCTGGGCAAATCAGTGTGCTTTTGAATACATGCTCTCACCTCTATTGGAGCTGTCTTGGCTTTTGTGGTGCCAGTTTTGGACAGGGACACCAAAACCCAAAGAAGTCCTCATTTGACTTGTGGTGCCTGGCTTGGATGCTGATCTCAGACACCACAGGTCTTGAGGCGGTGCTAAGAAGGAACCACAGCATAACCATCCTGCTCAATGCCTACTTTATCCTAACTGATACAGTGGTGAGAAACTCAATGGGCACTTTCCTGGAGGGACTTACCTCTGGTCCGCAGTAGTCTGCCTTTGGTGTTTTCCAGGCTGCTTCTGTTTTCCCAGGGAGAAAATTGTTTGTGCAGCTGAGTGGGGTTTTTTTGTTCTGTTTTG
>VWYK01008741.1:9744-20258 GCA_013399775.1 Semnornis frantzii | reverse complement strand
TTCCAAACCCAGCTGGATGCATTGCTGTGCAAACAACCCTAGGGGATCCTGCTTTTCAGGACAGGATGGACTCAATGATCTCCAGAAGTCCCTTCCAACTTATAAAGTTCTGTGATTCTTTAGAGTGCAATGTTTATCAGATGTGCAATGGTTTAAGATATTAAATAACTGTGTAGGGGTCATGAGCATGCTGCCTTCTGGGTGCAAGGATGTTGCAGGGGCTTGTATTAAGCTCTGCTATAGCACAAAGGACTAAGAGGTTTTATCGAGGCGATAATGTGTCAGCTTTTTGTTCATACAGCTGCATTACTGAAAAGGAGGCTTTTATAGTCTGGAACAACCTTGCCACAGCAGATTGGGGTATAAGCACAATAATGTTGACATTATAAAGTAGTTTATGCCAGGCTCTGTTCCGGGGTGGCAAAATTCCTTCTGGTTTCTAAGCCATTGTGTTTGAAGATAGCTCTTATACCCACAACAGCACTGCAGTGTGCATGTAAAATTGCCTTCAAGGAGAAGGTTCATAGGCAATACAATATTTAGCAACCACTGGAAATGAGGGGGGGAAATTAACACTCCTGGGTTATTATGTAACTTTTTAAAGGTATGGTGGTGAAATGATTAGAGGACTTGAACATCTTCCCCATGAAGAGAGACTGAGAGCCCTGGGCCTGTTTAGTCTTGAGAAGAGAAGGCTGAGAGGGGATCTGACCACTGTCTATAAATATCTGAGGGGTGGGTGTTAAGTGGATGGGGAAAATCTCTTTTCAGTGGTGCACAGAATAAGACAAAGAGCAATGGATGCAAATTTGAGCATAGAAGGCTTCACCTCAACATGAGAAGAAACTTCTTCACAATGAGAGTGACAGAGCACTGGAACAGGCTGCCCAGGGGGGTTGTGGAGTCTCCTTCTCAGGAGACTTTCAAGACCTGCATGGATGTATTCTTGTGTGGACTACCCTAGGGGATCCTGCTTGGCAGGGATGTTGGACTGGATGATCTCTGGAGGTGCCTTCCAACCTCTAACGTTCTCTGATTCTATGATTCTCTGATATATGTTTAGCTACTACCCCAAGAAGGAGAAACAGTTCCACATGTCAGAAGTGAATGTCCTCTTCACTAGACAATGGACAGGTAATGGGAGAAATAATCAGAGTGTAGGAAGCCTGCAAAAGATAATGAGCCTCTGCAGAAGATGTGAAGGACTGCAGATTCAGAGAGGAAAGCTTCTGGTTTTTAAGACAGTAATCAAGGAGAAATCACAGAAGATACAGTTACAAGATTTGCTTATTAAAGGAAAAAAAGAAATAAAATGAAACCACAGAAAAATCAATAGAAGCCATCCTCCTATCCAAGCCAGATTAATAAACTGAAACAAAGGAGGCTGCTTGTAATACATTCTTGGTGGAAAAAAATCACACAATGGTGGAGCACATCACAGAACATCAGGGATTGGAAGAGACCTTGGAAGATCATCTAGTCCAACCCTCTGCCAGAGCAGGATCACCAAGAATAGGTCACACAGGAACTTATCTGGGTGGGTTTTGAGTGCCTCCAGAGATGGAGATTCCACAACCTCCCGGGCAGCCCTTCGCAGTGTTTTGTTACTCTCACAGTGAAAAAGTTTCTCTGTATTGTTCTTTTGGAGCCTTCTATGTTCCAGCCTGCAGCCATTGCCCCTTGTCCTACCCTGTCTGAGCAGAGCCTGGCTCCATCCTACTGATACTAGCCCTTTACATGTTTATACACATGAATGAAGTCACCTCTCAGTCTCCCCTTCTCCTGGCTAAAGAGCCCCAGCTCCCTCAGCCTTTCCTCATAAGGGAGATGTTCCACTCCCTTAGTCACCTCTGTGGCTTGTTTAAAACAAAGAATTTGTTTATAGAGGTAGATAAGGGTTGGACTTCATGATCTTAAGTCATGATCCTCTCTGACTGAAATGATTCTATGACTCTGGAAAAAGCAAACACTTCTTTTCTGATATTGAGCACATCAGAAAATACAATTCTGTGCCTTTAGAGCACCTAAGGGACACAGGCTGACAAAATGGAGAGTCCAGTAGTCAGTCAGAGAAATATGTATTCCTCTCCCTCCTCCCTCTGTCACACTGTAGCTTTCAGGAAGATAACTTGATATAACTTTCAGAAAGATAGGTATTGATACAGCTTTTAGGTAGGTAACTACTGCTGTAACAGGGCTTTCTTTTTTTTTGGGGGGGGGGAGATAATGAGAATATGAGTGAAGAGAGGCTGTAGAGAGAAAGAGAAGATCTTGCAGGAGTTCAAACTGCTAATTACAGGTCTTAAAATAGTACTGATCTGTAGCTGCACCAAAGAGTCACCACATTGCTCTGCTGACTATTATACCTTGCATAAGAATAATGTAGGTATTTTTTAGCCATAAGAACCTGAGTTGTGCCCTCTCCCTCAATAGCTCTGGGTCTAATTGACCATAAGGATTGCACTTGACAGCTGGCAAGAAATCTGTCAGCTATATCAGGAGCTCAGAGCTGTAGGAGAAGGACAATGAGTCATGATCCTGTTATGTGAAGCCAATAGAAACAATGCCCTTCTCCTTCAAGCATGTCAGTGTGAGCTGTTCTTCTGCTTGCTTTCATGTCTGATTGAAAGAAATCTGAGGGGCAATTCAGTTACAAAGTATAATTCATAGAAGGTGGAAGGGTGGTTGGGAGCCCCTCCTGGGGACTCTGATTTCTGGGAGGGGTATTGTGTTTCTGTATTCCCTTTAACTTGTATATTTCTGTAACTATTCCTGTCTGTTGTGTGTATCTCTGCTTGCACATTGTGCTAAGCTGTAAATAGAGCTTCAGTCCTTAGCTTCCAGCTGTGTGAGTCTAGTCTGGGTGATTTTCATAGAGTGAGGGAGGGTAAGTAACTCCCAAACCATCACACAGGCTTGGGGCAGTGTGGCTGGAAAGCTGCTCAGCTGAAAGGGACCTGAGGGGTTGTAATCGGCAAGCAACTCAATAGGAGCAAGCAGTGTGCCCAGGTGGGCAAGAAAGCCAATGGCATCCTGGCTGGGATTAGAAATGCTGTGGCCAGGAGGAGTAGGGAGGTGATTGTCTCCTTGTGCTCTGCTGTGGTGAGGCCACAGCTCGAGCGTTGTGTTCAGTTTTGGGCACCTCATTCCAAGAGTGATGTGCAGAGGAGAGCAATGAAGCTGGGGAAGGCCCTGGAGAATAAATCTTATGAGGAGCAACTGAAGGACCTGGGGATGGTTAGTGTGAGGAAGAAGAGGCTGAGGGGAGATCTCATTGCTGTCTACAGCTACCTGAATAGACCTTGTGGAGAGGTTGGTACTGGCCTCTTCTCACAGGTCATTAGTGATAGAACAAGAAGGAATGGCCTCAAGCTGTGACTGGGTAGGTTTAGACTGGATATTAGTAATTTTTTTTCCCAGACAGAGTGGTCAGGCATTGGAATGGGCTACCCAGGAAGGTAGTGGAGTCACCAACCCTGGCTGTGTTTAAAAGTCATTTGGATGTGGTGCCTGGGGATATGGTTTAGGGCGAACCCTGTAGAGTAGGCATAATGTTTGGACTTGGTGACCCTGAGGAGCTCTTCCAACTGGAATGTTTCTGTGGTGTGTGATTCTGTGGGCACACCGAAAGTGGGACCTGAAGAGACCACTTAAGAGACCATATTCCCATTCTTTTATTCTGACATTAATTTAGTTGTATGCTGCTTTCCTAGCAAGCTCCTCTGTCAGTGAGTAGTACTACAGGGAACAGCAAAACCGAGTGACACTGACGTGATTAGAAACAACAAATTCTGTTACATTGTCCTCTGCAGAATGATGACATTTCTGTGACAGCCTTCATCATAATGTCTGCTGGAAAAAGTGATAAAAGAAGTTTCCACCATACCCTTTCACTTTTTTCTTATTTCTTTTTGATGAAGAGTTTTTTCCTGAAAGATTATCAATTATTTCCATGTCATATTTCCAAATAAAAGGTCTCTATTATTTTACTCCTCCAGGAAAAAACTTGAAAAATAGAATCACAGAATGGTAAGGTTGGAAGGGACCTCAAGGATCATCCAGTTCCAATCCCCTGCCATGGGCAGGAACACCTTCCACTAGCACAAGTCACTCAAGGCCTTGTCCAACCTGGCATTGAGCACCTCCAGGGAGGGAGCAGCCACAATGGGTCACCACTTCGTTTACTCCAAAGACAAGAGAAAAGAATTTAGAAGCTTTGACAGGGAATCCAGAGGTGTAAATGGAAAGCAGAAAGGAGTCCATTTCCAAAGACAGGGAAATCTTAAGCTGAAACATCATGGGCTGACGTTTTGAAAAGAGATTTCTTTCATGTGGAGTCCATCGAGAGGGGGAAAAAAAGAAGGCATTTTTCTGAAGTGAATTAACCATGTTGACAAAAACATCTTCTAAAGGATTTCTTTTTCTGGCCAGCCAAAGCAGGAGTGAAAGAAAGTTTTTCTGCTTTACACAAATGTGGTACAAATAGCAGGAGGCAAACCACACAAAATCTGTCAGTGATGGAAATCATTTCACATTTCTGCTCTCAGACAGGTTTGGAAGTGGTAAAAGGAGGAAATCATTAGGGTTATTTGGGATATATTCTGTTCACCAGAAATCAGTTGCAAGGGTATTAATGCAAGGATGTCTAGTTTGATAAAGAGGAGGCTGAGGGGAGACCTCATTGCTATCTACAACAACCTGAAGGGACATTGTGGAGAGGTTGCTGCTGAGCTCTTCTCACAGGTAGTTTGAGACAGAACAAAGGGGAATGGCCTCAAGTGGAGTCTGGGGAGGCTTAGATTGGACATTAGGAACAAGTTTTTCATAAAGAGAGTGGTCAGGGACTGGAATGAGCTGCCCAGGGAGGTGGTGGAGTCACCAACCCTGGATGTGTTTAATAAAGAGTCATTTGGATATGGTGCTTAGGGAGATGGTTTAAGGTGAATCTTGCAGAGCAGAGTTCTAGGTTGGACTTGGTGATCCTGAGGGGCTTTGCCAACCTGCATGTCTCTGTGATTCTGTGTTTCTCTCTTGTTCTGTCACATGTTAATGACTATAGAAAAAGAGAGTTATTTCATTAACAACAACAACAACAAAGGCAGCATGACATCTGAGAGATTTTTTCTTTTATTATAACAGATGTTGTCTAAAAAAGATAGTGCCATCTTTATGTTCTTAATAAATAAATCATAACACTCCTCAGCTCCTGTAACCGCAACCAATTTGTAATTCCAGTGGGTTTAACAATTTTCTCATGCCTGCCAACACAGATATTTTGTGTTTGTGACAAGTTGTAATCATATCTGTTACATTACTGCCAAGGGTTGGGGCTGGCCTGATGACTAAACAAGTGACAGAGGCTCTCTATTAACCTCTCTCTCTTCCCAAAGGTGAAAAGGAAGGAAATAAGGGAGAGAGACAGAGAAATTAACTGGAAAATAAAACAGCTTTAGAGAAAGTATTAACAAGGACAATTACTGTAATGAAGGGATTTGTTGCCTCCACCAGCTGAAATATCTGCATACAGAAATTACCAGATGATACTGGTTGACCTCTTGGGTCCTTATTTCCTTTCTACTGTCAGAGTGTTTATCTTGGTCACTATTGCCCATCCGAGTTATCTGAGGATTAATTCCCAGCTAATTCAACTTGTGCTACATTAAATTCCCAGTTTCCCACGTGAGGATGCCAGTGTGACTGGTGACAAAAGTCTGTCCCAGGCATCACACAGTGTGTTTGTTGTCCAATGGCAGCCCTTCTGTCAACACAGCTGTTACAGCATCATCTGAAAAGCAAGAGCCATAATGCTTCCATATCCCACAACTCTCATTGTGGAAAGCTATTCTTAAGCCTCCACAGACTTCTTATTTCTGGGATTTCTTTGTGACTGTAAATAGTCAACTGTCACAGCAAGGAGGAGGACTCAGGGAACTGGAAACCCTTCAGTTACAACTCAATCCACAGGAAGGTTATCAAGTGAATCCTCCTGGAATCACAGAATTAACCAGGTTGGAAAAGACCTCTGGGATCATTGAGTCCAACCTATCACCTAACACCTTCTAATTAACTAAACCATGACACTAAGTGCCTCGTCCAATCCCCTTTTTAAACACCTCCAGGGATGGTGACTTCACCACATCCCCGGGCAGCCCATTCCAACGCCCATCACACTTGCTGTGAAGAACTTCTTCCTAACCTGCCCTGGCACAGCTTGAGGCTGTGTCCTCTTGTTCTGTCATTGGTTGCCTGGGAGAAGAGACCAACCCCCAACTGGCTACAAACTCCCTTCAGGTAGTTGTAGAAAGCGATAAGCCTCCTCTTCTCCAGGCTGAACAACCCCAGCACATGAAGGACAGTGAGATAAGTGGGAATGGGCAGTCTGGAATTTCTAAGGGCAGTAGGTACCTGGCCATCATGCTGGTTTTCTACAGATGCTCTGTGGATGATGGGAGAGCAGCTTATCTTGACTTTAGAAAGATATTGAACAGAGTCTCCTATAGTAACAGGTATAAACTGGAACTCATGAGGTTCATCCTCAATGTAAAGAAAAACATCTTATCTGTGAGTGTGACAGAGCACTGGAACAGGCTGTCCAGAGAGCTGTGGACTCTCCTTCCCTGGAGACTTTCAAAATCTGCCTAGATGCATTCCTGTGTAGCCCTGCCCTAGGTAATGCTGCTTTGGCAGTGGGGTTGGACATTCAGAGGCTCTTTCCAGCCTCTACCATTCACAGAAATCACAGAAACATGCAGGTTAGCAAAGCTCCTCAGGATCACCAAGTCCAACCTAGAACCCTACTCTACAAGATTCACCTAAACCATAGCCCTAAGCACCATATCCAGATGGCTCTTTATTAAACACATCCAGAGTGGATGACTCCACCACCTCCCTGGGCAGCTCATTCAGTGCCTGACCACTCTCTTTATGAAAAACTTGTTCCTAATGTCCAATCTAAACATCCCCAGTCTCAGCTTGAGGCCACTCCCCCATGTTCTGTCTCCAGCTACCTGTGAGAAGAGCTCAGCACCAGCCTCCCCACACTGATTCTGTGATAAAGTCCTCATGGTTCAGCTGGTGACATAAGGGCTGGACAGGTATGCTGCAAGGCAAGTAGCAAACTGGCTGGACCCCTGGGCTTAAAGGTTTGAGACTAGCAGTAGGAAGTCCAGATGGTGAAATTGTTACTGGTGGCTTTCCTCAGGGGTCAGTAGTGGAACTGATGCTGTTCAGTTTCTTTGCTAATGGCCAGGACAAGGTTAGGAAATGATATAAAATTAATAATTGCTATTAATTTTGATATTCAGGCAGAGATTGTTAATAACTATGAAAACTTTATTAACATGAAATCTCTCCACAAAACTTATTTACAAGGTTCAAAATGCATGGTTTGGAAGTTTATACATCCATAGAACAGGCAAAACTGGAACACTTTAAAGGTACCCAGCATAAGCAAACATTTTTACTGGAAGAGAAGGTTTGTGCAGTCACTTATACTGCTTGCAATTCATTATCCTGCTTAGCCACTGGATGGATGCAAGAAGCTCAATTCTGCTTATGGCAGAAGGCAATTAACGATTACAAGAGGCTTGAAGTATTTACTCACGAAGATACTATGGGACAATACCCAAAGTACATGGTGGGGTTGCTGCCAAAAGCCATTTGAGGGTTTGGAGTTTCCCCAGGCTCCTGGATGCTGGAGAAAGGAGGCAAACATCTCTGACATGGTCCTGGCTCTCTTGGCAGGAGGCTTTCAGGCGCAGGTAGATGTCTTGTGGTGTGCAGTNATGATGAACCAAAGTGCACCTCAAACAGCTGAGAAGTGATATCAAATTGCAGGAGTGGATTGATATAGTAGGGAAGAAGCTCTTGCTCAGAGGACCCTTGATGGGCTGGAGCTATGGGGAAGCCCACAGACTCCAGAAACATCATTCTGCTGCACCTGGGGTGGAATAAGCTTGTACAGCAGAACAGGCTGTGGGTTAGCTTCAGGCTGAAGGTGCTTTACAGGAAAGGAACTAGGTGTCCTGCTAGGCAAGTTAACCAAGAGAAAGCAATGTACCCTAGCAACAAAAGAAGGACAGTTTTATCCTGGGGAATATTATTGAAAGGCAGCCAGGAGGTTTGGGGAATTAACTGATTTCTTCTCAGGTTATTGAATATTCAGTGGTTACCAAAAGCAGGAAAGTGTTGCAAAATAGGTCCTTGAGAAACCTACTCACCTTTCACAAACCCAGGCATCTCATTAAGAGCCTCCTGAGGCCTGAGAAATTGTCCATACCTGCCAGATTGGCTGTTGGAAGCCTCTCATTAACAAGTGATCTGTAAAAGACAAGGGACATCTTTCTACAAAATAGCCTTGCATTTTCTAAAACCTAGGAGCAGCATTTTTGTCTTCAGGTGCAGTCTCCTTTGTTGATTCCATTTAACAATAACTAGCAAAAAAAGTGTAAAACCTGACTTCTCTACTTGGAAAAGAGCTTTAATTCTGCCTTTCAATTACAGAAGCCAAACCACCCAACATTGAAGTTATTATGTGATCCTTATGATTGCTTCTAAGTTTTTAGTAGGGTTCTGATTCATTTTGAGCCAGTTGAGTACAGGACACCTCTGAGCAATTTCCCTCTTGCATGTGGAAATGGCATTCCTGGGTGCCTTGTTTGGCCTACCAACAGGCTCTTGTTTTATTTTGCTTTTCTCAGGAACTGCTTTTCTCTGCCACAAGATCTCCGTGTTTTGCTATGATGATTAATAGATTAAATTACAAAGATAGATACTGTCTCCAGTGGCAATTTCCATGGTGATCTGCTGTTCCATGCCATGGCCGAGTCCAAACTCCTTGGTATTCAACAGCATGGTTAAGAGTAACCATGATCCACGCTGAAGACCTCATTCGGATTGCTGCTTGCTCTTGTTTAAAATCTTAGACATACACCTGATGCAGATGTGGGGCATTTCAGTGTGGGAAGTGGTAAATACCTAGGAATACTTGGAAATTGGGTGTACAAGCAGCAGAGCATGCCAGAAATCTTAACCCTGTCCATCTTAGAATCATCAAATGGTAAGGTTGGAAGTGACCTCAAAGCTCATCCACTTCCAACCCCCTGCCATAGGCAGGGACACCTCCTACTAGAACAGGTTGCTCGAGGCCTCATCTAATCTAGTCTTGAGCACCTCTTGCTGATGTATGCTTCATTTTCTCCTCCCTACCTGCCTGTTGACCAGGACCACCTATTTGACGCTGCAGACTTTGTCACTGCACTGTGTGGGGCTCAACACAACACTGTCTTGACTCTCACTTTTGTTTTCAGTAAAACATGGAATCATAGAATTATTTTGGTTGGAAAAGACCTTTAAGATCCCTGAGTCCAAGTGTCAGCCCAACACCACCATGGGCATCAAACCATATGCAGAGTGCCACATCTGGATGTTTTTTACCACCTCCAGGGCTGACATCCTTTGGTCTTTCCCAGGAAAGTATTTGCATATTTTTGGTCTTTCCCCAGGACAACACGAAACAAACCACCATGATTCTATTCTTCTGCTTACACTTGCCTGGCTACCTCAAAAACACAAACTCAACCTGAACAGAAAATGCTGTAGAAGAATTGCTCAGGCATTTCTGCTACCAAAGAAAAACAATTAAAAAATAGTTTTGATGCTTTGGTTAGTGCAGAAGATGGTTTAGTTCTTCCTGCATTGGTGAAGAGCTCTTTTCTCTCGAGACATCTCTGCAACTCATCCTCTGCCTTCTCCTAGTCTCATTCCATGTTTTTTTACCAGAAGGCTAAACCTGGTGCTAAACAACAGTTGATTCCTCCTGCTGCTCTTCACAGCAAAAGATGATAGGAACTTTGTTCCTTGTGATTGCTTTGTCCTTTTCTTTATAATGTGTGCTTTTCAGTGAGTCATTCCTGCCCAAGACTCCTGCAGTAGGCTTTTCCTTTCCACTAACCCAAAACACTGATGGCTACAGAAACACATTTGAAAACACAGCTGTAATTTCAGATTTGCACAGTGTTAGCAAGTGCGAGTTCCCACACTGTGCTTCCTCCTTAGCAGCATGAGAAGAGCCAGAACTCCCTTCGGACAGCAATGTGCTCTTGTGGCCAAGAAGATCCTGGGGTGCATTAAGAAGACTGTGGCCAGCAGACCAGAGAAGGTTCTCCTCCCCCTCTACTCTGCCCTAGTGAGACCTCACCTGGAATACTGCATTCAGTTCTGGGCTCCCAGTTCAGGGGGACAGGGATCTACTTGAAAGAGTCCAACAGAGGGCTACAGGGGTGATGATGGGGCTGGAGCACTGCCTGATGAGAAGAATCTGAGGGACCGGGGGCTTTTTGGTCTGGTGAAGAGAAGACTTAGAGGGAATCTAATCAATGTTTATAAATATCTGAGAGTTGGGGGTCAAGAGGGAGGGGACAAATTCTTATTTGCACAAGGCACAGGAAGTTCCACTTCCACATGAAGAACTTCTTTACTGTAAAGGTCACAGAGCACTGGAACAGGCTGCCCTG
>VWYK01008738.1:3132-21874 GCA_013399775.1 Semnornis frantzii | reverse complement strand
AGAGAAGAAGAAGACAAAAAGAAGAAGACGGGGGGGGGGGGGGGGGGGAAGAAATTCACAGATGGTGGTTGGATACATCTGAAGTGCTTCTGGTGTCCTCAAAAAACCAGGAGAGGAGCTGAAAACCAAGGGAGAATGAAATCATAGATGGTGGTTGGGCACATCTTCAGTGTGCTTGGTGCCTCCAAGGCCAGGAGAGGAGCTGAAAATCAGCAGGGGGAGATGCACAGATGGTGGCTGGGCACAGCTTAAATGTCCCTCGTGTCCCCAAAACCAGGGCTAAAAAAATCACAGAGGGTGGATGGGCACACCTTAAGTCTCCAAGACCAGGAAAGGAGCTGAAAATTGAGGGTGAAGATGATCACAGATGGTGGCTGAACACATCTTAAATGTTCCTGTCCCCAAACTGGCAGAGTGGGAGCAAACTGCTTCATCTCTGCCAGGGAAAACACTTCCCTGTGACCTGAGGGGGATGACAGCAGGAGGAGGGCAGCAGTCTGGGGGTTCCTTTCAGAAGGGGGATGTTAACTTGTGGGGTACCAATTGCTGGGTTCAGCAAAGTCAGCAGCTGCATGACTCTCTGGGAGGAACCAGAGAATACAGCCTAAGCTCTGAACTGGTTTGAGGACAAAAGAAACTCTTTCAGATTCATTCTAAGCAAGAAGCTACAGGAAAAAAAAAATTAAAGTAAAAGAACTCAGTATTGGGGTTTGCCCAGAACTCCCCAAAAATCTTTTTTGTTGTTGGGGTTTTTTTTCCCCCCCATTGGTGTGACTCTCACTACCAGACTTGCAGTAAAATTTTATGTTTTTCATGCTCCTAAAGATCTTTTTGGGCAGGAGAGACTCATTCTGTAGTGTTTATGTTCTTGGGTTTTGGTTTTTGGGTTTTTTTCCCTGCTCATCTGCTCCTAAGAACCTTTCTGAGCTGCGTTTCCTTGCCCCAAGAGGAAACATCAAAGAACCACACAGAATCAGGGGTTGTAAGGGTCCTCTGGAGATCATCCACTCCAAACTCCCCTCTCAAGGCAGAGGTCACCTAAAGAAGGTCACACAGGAACACACCCAGGTGGGTTTGGAGTGACTCCAGGGATGGAGACTCCACCACCTCTCTGGGCAGCCTGCTCCAGGGCTCTGCCACCCTTAAATTGAAGAAGTTCCTCCTCGTGTTCAGATGGAACTTCTCCCGTTCCAGTTTGTGCCCATCACCCCTTGTCCTGTCACTGGGCACCGCTGAGCAAAGCCTGGCCCCATCCTCCTGACCCCCGCCCTGAAAGTATTGATCAGCATCGATCAGATCCCCCTCAGGCTGCTCTTCCCCAGGCTGAACAGCCCCAACCCTCAGCCTCTCCTCATCACAGAGGTCTTCATGGTCCTTGCAGGGGTTCGAGCGAGAGAAAGGGCTGAGAACCGACCCCACAGATGTGTGAGAGCAGCTTCGGGTCAGCCTCAGGCAGAGAGCTCCGCTCCCCGGCTGCCCCTGGCTCCGTGAGGCCGCCCGGAGCTGCTAAGCGGCCACTGCCCGCCCCCGGCTCTCAGCTGCCCGCCCCCGGTACCTGAGGGGGAACCGGGGCTGGGGGCCCGGGGGCGGACGGTTCTTACCTGCATGCCCAGTGTAGACGGGTGGCCGTTCCCACAGCGGTGCTCGGCGCTGCCACCACCCCTCTGCCCCCAGGTCCCCCTCGCTGCGGCCGCTGCGGCTTCGGCGCGATCCTTCCGGGAAATGAAATCGAAACGAGCCGCAGCCCCGGCAGGCAGGAGAACGGCGAGCGGGCAGCGCCAGGGGCCGTTTGTTTCCCCCCTGCCGCCTCTCCCAGTACCGTGGGCCCTCGTCTGCTCTAGCACGGGGAATCCCTGTGCGCCCGGCGGGTGTGGCTACCGGCACCCNCCCAGTACCGTGGGCCCTCGTCTGCTCTGGCACGGGGAATCCCTGTGCGCCCGGCGGGTGTGGCTACCGGCACCCGGAGAGCACCGGGGGAACCCTTGTGCTCTGGAGTTGCCGTCCCCTGGCACGGACGCGCTGCTGGAGATGGATCTCGGGACACACCGGGAGCGAGCAGCTCGAATATGGGGTTTTAACAGTGGGGGTTTTTCTCGCAGGGGGCACGGCGGGGCCGGGGCTGCGGGAACACAGGGCACAGGCACACGGCCCCGGAGAGCCGCGGCAGCGCCGCTCCGCGCCACGCGCGCACCGGAAAACCCCACCCCCAGCACGCCCCGCCCCGCTTCCCGCTCCCTCTGTTCCTATTGGCCAATCCGCCCTGAGAGCGGAGCCAATCGAACGGCGCCACGGGCAGGGCGTGGCTGAGCGGCGGGACCCCGCCCCCGCCCGCCTGAGGGAGCGGCTTCGGCCGGGACGCGGTGAGTGAGGCCTAAAGGCGGGGGGGCGGCTGGGGGGACTCTTTGCTCCCACTCCGTGAAGTCTGAGGAGGTCTGCGGGACCTGCCTGACCCTCTGGGGAGTTTGGTGGGGGCTGCAGGGGCCCTCCCCGGCCCTCTCCGAGCTTGGGCAGGGCTTTAGGGCCCTTCCCGGCCTTCGCTGTCCATTGAGGGTAACTTACGGGCCCGGGTCCCCAGTGTGCGCTGTGCGTCCGGAGGAAGAGAGCAGTCGGTGTCTGGTGGGAGCCTTCCGTGCCCGCGTGGGTGTTAAAGAGGGTGTCCATGGGGTCAGGACAGTGTTTGCGGGGCCGAGGGAGCGCCCGTGGGTCCCAGCGGACTCCATTGTTGTGTGTGGGCTTTGCTGGGCCATGTGTGGGCGCCCGCGGGGATGCGTCCGAGGCCTTGTGTGGAGCTGGGGTTGCCTCTACCTGCCCTGCGTTGACTGGGAGAGGAGGCCTCTGGGGCCTCCCTTGCACTTTGTCAGGGGGCTGGGGGGGCTGTCCCTTGAGTTCCTGCTGCATCCCTGCACCTTTGACCTCTTGTCCCTTTGCCCGGTGCTGTGTGGGAGGCTGCAGGGTCTGCCCTGTGCCCAGCGCCCTTTGATGAAGCTGCTGCTTGTGACCGCCACCCCCGGGTGCTGGTTGGTCATGCTGCCATCCTACACGTGCTCTGGGGTCACAGCGTGGTTTGTTATTATTCTTAAGCATGGTTTTAGGCATCAGTCTGCTTTCCTTCCCTTCTCTCTGCCCCTGCTGTGCTTTGAAGGGGAGTTTCTGAAGGGGCTTCCCCTGAACAGGTGCTGTGGGTGAGAGCTTGGCCTGCCTCTGCTCTTGAGCAACTTTCTGTGTCATGACTTTCCCTGTCTTTGATCATGCTCTCCGTGTGTCTCTCTTCTGCCTCCTCAGTGAGCTTAGGCTCTTTAGGAAAGGGGTGACAACAATGGTAAAATCCTTGGGTATAAATTTGGGATGTTGCAAATATTCCTCTGCAGAGAGAATATTCTGAATTACTTTGCCAGGGTTATACAATCATAGATTGTCAGGGTTGGAAGGGACCACAAGGATCAGCCAATTCCAACCCCCTGTCATGGGCAGGGACACCTCACACTAGATCAGGCTGGCCACAGCCTCAGCCAGCCTGGCCTTAAACACCTCCAGGGATGAGGCTTCCGCCACCTCCCTGGACAACTCCTTCCAGGCTCTCACCACCCTCATGCTGAACAATTGCTTCCTAACCTCCAGGCTCAATCTCCCCATTTCCAGCATTGCTCCACTCCCCCCAGTCCTATCACTACCTGACAGCCTAAAAAATCCCTGCCAAGCTTTCCTNTCTTGTCCCAGGGGCTCCAGGATGCAGCACTCCAGGTGGGGTCTCAGCAGTGGGCAGCAGAGGAGCAGGATCACTTCCCTTGCCCTGCTGCCCACACTGCTCTGGCAGGCTCTGGTTGCTCTCTGGGCTGCAAGAGCATCCTGACAGCCCAGACTGAACCTCTCCTCCACCAGCAGCCCCAAGTCCCACTCCCCAGGGCTGCTCTCAAGCCAGTTCATCAAGCAAACAGTTCATCTCTTGGCTGTTGATTGGCTTTGCACACTGAGGAAAGGACTCCTTTGGGGGGCTACAACCTCAGCCTCCTAGGGCTAAAGAAATGGTGGCTCAGTCCAAGAGGACATCACAGCCTGCAAGGGCAGACTGGTCCCAGGCCATGTGCTGAGCAGGCCATGGACATTTCCCACAGGTTTGGCCTTTTTATGATCAGGGCCCCTGGGGTTCATCCCTGGCTCTGACCTCTGGCATAGTGTGGAAGGGCTCCCACATTCCCAGTCACTGGGTTGTTGCAAACCTGAGTGGTTTGGTTGAAAGGGACCTGAAGAGCTCATGTAGTCCACCCCCACTTCAGTCAGGAGGGACATCTGCTTTAAGGCAGAAAGTTCACCTGTGGCCCTTGTGCCTGCTTTATCCTCACCACAAAGTCCCAATCCTTCCTGCTGGCATTAGCAGCAGTCACAAACTGTTAGTCGGAAGGAAGCTGTGTCTGGGCAATCAGCACAGAGGCTCAGCTCTTCCTTTCGAGGTGTGGCCTTGTTTACCCCAGTGCCTGGACCTGACTGCACTGCTGACAGTCACCTGGGCTTCAGAGTTATAAATACTGAAGCATTTTCAGTGATGTAAGCATCAAAAGAGTGCATCATTGAACTCCAGAAGCTGTGGGTTAGTCTGCAGGGAAAGCTGCTGGTAAGAGTTGTGAGCTGTTCCTCTTCAGGCTGGGTTTGCAAATGCCTTTATTGCAGCACAGCAGTTTTCTGTAGGGAAGCAGCCACCTTTTCCCAAGTGAAGTAGGCTGATGCTGTTTACAGCCTCTGTGTGCTTATGTCACTAATAAAATGCTCTCTTGCAAAGCAGCCTGGCACAGCTGTCTGTAGCTGCTGCAATAATGTCTTCTGTGGTCAGTACCTTATGGTTTGAACCATCAGAATTGAGACCCCTCTCTTCCTTTACCTGATTTGGTCATCATTTTGAAAGGCTGAGAGCCTCAGGGATGTTGGCTTGAAGAAGAGAAGGCTGAGTGGGGATCTGATGGATGCCTGTAAATATCTGAGGGGTGGGGGACAAGTCCAAGGTGCCAGGCTCTGTCTGGTGGTGGCCCAGGAACAGCTGCAAGCTGGAACACTGGAGGTGCCACCTCAGTGTGAGGAGAAACTTCTTTGGTGTGAGGGTGCTGGAGGCCTGGAGCAGGCTGCCAGAGAGGTTGTGGAGTCTCCTTTCAAAACCTGCCTGGATGTGTTCCTGTGTAAGCTGCTCTGGGTGATCTGGCAGGGGAGTTGGACTCAGCATCTGGAGGTCCCTTCCAACTCCTACCATTCTGTGACTCTGTTAAATCTGGTCTCCAGTCATTCTGAGGTGCCCTCACACCTTGGCATGTTGAGTCTTCCCTTCTCAGAATCCAGGAGCTTCCATAACCATCCACTTTGAGTTTGCTGTTCAGGCTGCTGTGATGTTTTCCAGTGTGGTGATTCAGTCTTTACTGGTCATGAGAAGTAGGAGTCACTTCTGGCTCTGAGGTGATGCTTTCAGCACAACGTGTGGGGATGTCTTTGTCACTTGACCTCATCTTGAACTCATTCCCTGTGCCTGGGACAGGCAGCCAAGTGTTTAGCTCACAGTGCAGCAGTGTAGTAGTCAAAGGAAGCAGAGTTATAATATGGTTTAAAAGTAATGCTATTAACTCCACTTTAAATACCTGAAAATCCATGAGTAGAACATTCAGGTGGAAGGGGAAGATTAATGGTTAATGCCTCACCTGAAAGAAGGTTGGACAGAGGTGGGGTTGGTGTCTTCTGCCTAGTAATAAGTGCCAGGATGAGAGGAAATGGCCTCAAGCTGCACCAGGGGAGGTTTAGATTACACATCAGAAGAAACATCTCCACTGAAAGGTCTCTCAACCCCTGGCACAGGCTGCCCAGGGGGGTAGTTGAATGCCCATCCCTGGAGCTGTTCAGAAGCCCCAGAGGCATGGTGCTGAGGGCCATGGTTTAGCCCCAGCCTTGGCAGAGGTAAGGCATAGTTGGACTGCCTGAGCTTAAAGGTCATTTCCAACCAAAGCAGCTCCATGGCTCTGTGTGATTCCATGATTCACCCTTTGCAAGGAATTTGCTGTAAGGCTTCAGTGCCAGGCAGCAGTTACCAACACCCCACCCTCATCCCTGGTGCCCTTGGATTAATAATTGCATCACAAAGGTGCAGTCCTGTTATGAAAGTCCCTGCACGATGCCAGCCTGGCTCAGCAGCCAGGTAGCTGGTGAGAGGAGACCTGCAGAGCTACCAGAGGTGGCCATCCCCTTGCAGCCTCTCTTAGCTGCAGGCTGTGGGGGCAGCAGAAGCTCTTCCTCCTCCTCCTCCTCCTGCTTCATAAATGCAAAAATGAGCCTCCCTAAAGCTTCAGCTTGGGGACACAGGCCCTGGGACTGCTGTGTCCTGCTCCCTGAGGAGCCTGTGGATAATGAGGCCTTTCTTTACAGGGAAAATGCTGAATTGGTGCCTGCTGATAAAGGCTACTTCAGCTGCCAAAGGATCTCCTGATTTTTTTGAATGAATTGCTTAATAGAAAGTAAATTTAGCCAGAGGATCAGTTCATTACTGGCTAATTTAACCCATCCCCAGGCAGGCAGCATAATAAACACTTCCTCAGGGGGGAATTGTAATAGGATGAGGAGCCACCACCATTTTTAATTCCACTTTGTTTATAAATAGCACAACCAGAGTTAATGATGAGTTCAGAAATGCCTGGTTTGGTACAATTAACATCTTCTGGAGGAGCAGTGTGATTGCAGTGTCTGTTTTGGGGGCAGACTGCTGGTGAAAGCTCTGATCTCAGGTTGCTGATTCCAACATGACACTGGGCTAGGGCTTGGGGACCACTTCATGCCAAGATTAGGGCAGTTTTGGGGCCCTGGCTCTGCACTGCCATCTGAGTTGTTGCTTACTGAATAACCTCCTGATTCTGAAAAATTCTCTCCATATTTCATCTTCTGTGCCATAGCCCAGACTGGTCCCAGCTGCATCCTGAGGAGCTGAGTTGCCTTCCAGTGCTTGTTTCTTACCAGAGTGAAAAACAACAGTAGAGAAGGCTGGGACTTGAAACCAGAGAGCTCAGATGAGCTGAATCCATCTGCAGTGCTCCAGGCCAGACAGAGAGTGCCTGAGCTTGCCCCAGGCAGCTCTGCCTTGTGCTAGGGAGGAGGAAGCCCCCAGTGCTGGGGGGGCACCTGTGAGAGGCTCTCCAGCCATAGGTCCTCCCTGCAGCTCAGCAGCATGGATAACAAACCTGCAGTTTGCTGAGGTGGGAACTGAATCCCAGAATCCCAGACTGCTTTGGGTGGGAAGAGCTCCTTCAGTCCAAGCCCTGCACTCAGCAGGGGCAGCTGCAGCCAGAGCAGGCTGCTCCCAGCCCCAAACAGGCTGATCTGGGATGGTGCCAGCCATGAGGCAGCTCCCACCTCTCTGGGCAGCCTGGGCCAGGCTCTGCCCACCCTCAGTGCCAAACATTTCTCCCTTCTCTCCACTCTGATTCTGCCTCTTTCAGTTCCAAACCATCTCCCCTAGTCCTGTCACAACAGGCCCTGCTCAGAGGTCTGTCTTCAGCCTTCTGATTGCTCCCTTGAAGCACTGCAAGACCATAAATGCCTGATGGCTGAGCTTTGCTGCAGAGCCTGACAGCCCTGATTTGCTCCCTGGTGTTCCACAGAGAGGCTGGAGAAGCTCAGAGCTAAGATGGGAGGCCTGGATGTGTCTGTGCACAGTGGGAGAAGAGGCTGAGGAGCAGCTATTACGATTGATGTTCACCCACTGATTGCTCCTGGGTGTGGAAATGTTCAGTGTTTGCATCCAGTTTGCAACTGAAATCCAGTAACAGCTTCATGAACTCTAAACTGGAACAGGCTGGATGTGTCCCAGTGACTGGGGAACTGCTCCAGATCTGCCTGGGATTCAGTACTGGAATAATTAAGCATAAAAAAAAGTGGTCAAGGAAATTGAGCAGAGAAATGAGGGCAGAGCTCTGTGTGTGTGAGAGGTCTGCCTTGGCTGTTTGTGCACAGATAATATGGATCCAAACTCATCAGTCACAGGTTCAGAGGCAAAAGCCTCTGTGATGGGAGCTGGGAAATGAGTGGAGCAGCCAGGCAGGCCTCATAAAGCTGCTACATGCCTGACCTGGCCTTGGGCATCCAGCAGCTCCTGGCCTTGGGCATCCAGCAGCTCCTGGCCTTGGGCATCCAGCAGCTCATCCTCTTGAATCAGTCTGCAGGAGGAAGCTGAGCCTGGCAGCCTGCAGTCACTGTACCTTGTGCCTGCTGCTGCTGAGGAGTGATTGCTGCTGGCAGGTTGTGCTGCCTGGAGAGGGAGGCTGAGCCTTGCAGCTTTGTGGTGCATGGAGTGTGGCCAGCAGGGCAAGGGAGGTTCTGCTCCCACTCTGCTCTGCCCTGGTGAGGCCACAGCTGGAGTACAGAGTCCAGTTCTGGGCTCCCCAGTTCAAGAGGGCCAGGGAACTGCTGGGGAGAGTCCAGAGGAGGCTGTGAGGAGGCTGTGAGGATGCTGAGGGCCATGGAGCACCTCTGTGAGAAGCAAAGGCTGAGAGCCCTGGGGCTGAGCCTGGAGAAGAGAAGGCTGAGAGATCTTAGTAATGTTACAAGTATCTGAAGGGTGAGGGTCAAAAAGAAGGTGCCAGTCAGAGGTGTGCTGTGGCAGAGCAAGGGGCACTGCACACAAACTGGAACCCAGGAAGTTCCACATCAGCATGAGGAGGAGTTTGTTTAGTGTGAGGGTGCTGGAGCCCTGGAGCAGGCTGCCCAGAGAGGTTGTGCAGTCTCCTACTCTGGAGAGCTTCCAAGGCCTATCCAGATGTGTTCTGTGTGCCCTGCCCTGGGCAGGGACAAGGCAGGAAGGACGAAACTTCCCAGCTGCTGTTGAGTGCCCCCAGAGGTTGAGCAGGACTGGGAATCAGCTGGGTGGGTTTTACAGGCCTCCCAGTTGGTGTGGGGCTGACACCATCTGTTGGCTCATCATAACTGGAACACACAGCAGAGGGAAACAGGAGGAGGAAGCCTTAGCCCGTGGGGAAGCTGGCTAATTTCTGCTTCCTCTGGGTGAGTGGATCAAAAGGCCTGGCAGCCCCAGAGAAGGTTCCATCTGTCAGGAGTGTTAGCAGCAGCAGCAGTTGGGAGTTATGAATGAGTTCCCTAATCCATTGACACAAACATTCTGGCAGGCACTTGCAGGCCTCCTTGTCTAATGCTTCTGGAGCCCTTTGGGAGGTGTTGGTGCCTGATATGGACTGAGGGGGTGGAGGTTGATGCCTTCAAAAAGCCTTTAGAAGAGACTTTGCTGCCTGTGGTGGGAAGGAGCCTTTGGAGATTTCCACAGCTTGTCTGATTTCTTGTAACCTTGGTCAGGAGGCCAGCTCAGGGTTCTCAGGGGCAGGAAAGAGCCAGCTCAGGATGCCAAGGGGCAGGAAAGAGCCAGCTCAGGATGCCAAGGGGCAGGAAAGAGCCAGCTCAGGATGCCAAGGGGCAGGAAAGAGCCAGCTCAGGATGCCAAGGGGCAGGAAAGAGCCAACTCAGGATGCCAAGGGGCAGAAGAGAGCTGCAGATTCTTTATATTTCAGCAAGCACCAATCTGGGGAGGGGAGGAGACCTCATTGCTCTCTGCAGCTCACTGAAAGAAGGTTGGGGAGAGGTGGAGGTGGCCCTTGGGGCCATGGTTTAGTGACCATGGCAGTGTTGTGTTGATGCTTGGACTGGATGTTCTCAAAGGGCTTTTCCAACCTTTGTGGCTCCATTTGATAGCAAGGCAGTGCTGTCCATGCAGGGCTGCTGTCAGACTGGAGGAGCAGCAGTGATACACAGCTGGGTTTGGGGTGGTTTGATGTGAATCTGCTGTGTCAGATACCGGAGTGAAAGCAGTGCAGTGCTGTCAGCTGGTGCTGGCTGAGCTCAGGGCAAGCTGCATTTCTGTCTGCTGGCAGTTGCAGAGCTGTGGAGAGCTCAGTGCATTAGGGCTGTGCTATATTTAAGTGGTGCCCTGTCTGTCAGACCTCCCTGTTACAAAATGTTCTCTTGCCAGGCTCATGCAGTGAGTCTCTCCTTTAAAAGGCTGCAGAAGTGGAGGGCTGGTTCAGATGCCCTGCCTGTGGCATCTCTCTCTCTGTCTTCCCTTTGTGCTCTTCAGTCATTCCAAGACTGTGTCAGAGGTGCTGCAGACAGGCAGGGGAGATGCCAGCTCACTGCCTGTGGAGTGGAATTATTGCATTTCTGAGAGATGAAACTCTTATTACTGCAGAAAATAGCCTCAACCCAGCGTGCTGCAGACACTCAGGGCTATCTTTAGGCAGGAGCCTGGCACAGCTGAATTAAAAATAACAATTCCAAACAAAACCTCTTTTGAACCCTGCCCAGCCAGGTTGGCAGCCAGGAGACTCCCAGGGCTTTGCTGCTCCCCAGGCAGCTGGAGCTGCACCCTCCTGCTCCAAGAGTGGTCTTGGGTTGGCACAGGCTGCCTAAGGAGGTGGTGGAGTCCCCATCCCTGGAGGTGCTCAAGAAATGTGTGGCCATGGCACTTGGGGACAGGGTTTAGTGGCCAGGGTGGGTTTAGGTTGATATTTGGAGTCAGCTATTTTGGAGCTCTCTGCCAAGCAAAACAGTTCTATGTTTAGTCAGTGCCCAGGCAGGTCCCTCTGCCCTGCACAAACACCTCAGCAGGTGCTGGGCCAGCTCTTGTCTCTGCCTTCCCCATGCTGTATTTACTTTTGTTTTTTATATAGTGGTCTTTCCCCTTTCTTTTTAACCTCCACAAAACACAGCAACACTCCCTGCCTAATTTTGCTGGAACGTGACAGTAGGGCAAACAGTTTGGTGACTGAATCAGAGGTCAGATGTAGTAAAGAATGTGCTGGAATATTCTTAGAAAGCATCAGAGCTGCTCTTGACGTGCCCCAAAAATCGCTCCAGGGCTGTAAACAAAGCAGGAGGTGTCCTGCCAAGGCACCATCCTCAACCACAGTTCTTTGGAAGCCTTGAGCAAGATGTTTTTCAGCCCTTGAAAATAAGGGGTCACGTTGGCAGCCCTCTGTCACCTTGTGTCCCCAAGTGGTTTGGCTTCACCTAGCTGAAATTGTAGCCTCTGCTGTTGCCTCCCTAAAATAGACCAAGATGTGTTTTCCTCAAGAGCTGTGGTTGTGCTGAGTTGAACCCTTCTGGTTGGTTTGGGTTTGGGTTACTGGAAGTGCTCCTTGCAGGCTGGGGCTGAGCTCTGAAAAACAGGCCTGGGGTTTGCTTGGCTTTTAGTTGTGGTTTGCAGCTTGGTGTGAATGACCTGGGGTGGTTTGCAGAGCTGCTTTGTTTTTCTGCAGGTCACTTAGCAGCTGATCTCTGTGAGGAGCAAAGGCAGAGAGCTGGTGCTGAGAGCCTGAGGAAGAGCAGCCTGGGAGGGGATGTGAGAGGTGCTCAGCAAGAGATAAAGGCTGGAGGACAAGAGGCTGGGGGCAGACTCTTGTCAGTGGTGCCCAGTGGCAGGACAAGGGGCAGTGGGCACAAAGTGGAACCCAGGAGGTTCCATTTGGACAGGAGGAGAAACTTGGTTGGTGTGAGGGTGCTGGAGGCCTGGAGCAGGCTGCCCAGAGAGGCTGTGGAGTCTCCTTCTCTGGAGACTTAAAACCCTCCTGGATGCCTTCCTGTGTGACCTGCCCTGGGTGATGCTGCTTTAGCAGGGGGGTTGGCCTGGATGATCTCTGGAGGTCCCTTCTAATCCCTTCCACTCTGTGATTAGAGCTCACTCAGGCACAGCAGTGAGCACTGAGCTCCTCCTGACCATGGTTCTTTCAGGCCTGGCATATTTACTTGCAGATGGAATTGCATTTCATTAACCAGGCAGCAGCTTCCCCATTTTTGGGGGTGTTTGTTGATGCTCTCTGCTTCTGAAATCTCTCTGGTGAAAGGCTTCTGGAGCTGCATTCCACATTCAAACCTCCTCCATCCATTGTTGGCATTTCCAGCCCTGCTGTGCAATTGGTTAAAGGTGAATGGCAGTTGGGGTTGTGGCAGATGAGCTGGGAATAAGTGAGCAGTTATTTACTGGGATCCCTTCCAGGGAAGGAAGGAAGGTGGAGTTTGAAGCTGCTCACAGCCTTTCTAAAATAAGAGTCAAGGCAAGGAGGTGCTTTTTAGTAGGAGTCAAACAGCAGCTGACTGCTTGTAGGAAACTAAGAGCCCTGGCAGTGAGGAATTGGTGTTTAGCCTGATCAGCCTCTCTGCTGATCAGCCACTTGGGCTTAAGCCACTGAGGGGTTTCAGAACGCACTGCTCAGTGCCCTGAGCCTCCTCTAAAGAGGCTCCACACTGCCCAGCTGCTGTGCCAACAGCAAAGAGGGAGATTTATTCATCCTTCGTGGTGCTGCAGGCTGTGTGCTGGCATTGGGACCCTGCATTTCAGGCCAAAATGGCAGGTGGTGGTGGTGGTGGCAACAGCTTCAGATGATGTCTGCAGCTCCTGGCTCCACTAAGGCCACTGTGGTGGAGGAGACAGGAGGGGCTGTGGTGTGTTCAGCCCCTCAAGTGTGAGCTGAAGTGTTAACTCCCTCTGCAACTACCCCAAAGGAGGTTGGAGCCAGGTTGGGGGTTGGCCTCTTCTCACAGGCAGCAAGCAGCAGGAAACAACCTGAAATTGTGCTGGGGAGGTTCAGGTTGGGTGTTGGGAACAAGTTCTTCCCAGCAAAGGTTCTCAGGCACTGGCACAGGGAGGTAGTGGAGTCCCCATCCCTGGAGGGGTTTCAAAGACTCAGGAGCATGGTTTGGTGACAGTGGCTTAGCAGTGGTGAGATTGTGAGCTCAAAGGTCTCTTCCAGCCTCTGGTTCTGTCAATGATTCCAGCATGCACTCTGCTGTCTCCCCTCTGCTGGTGCAGCTCCCCTGTCTGCTTTGAGGGTGCAACAAGCTGCCTTGCTGCTGAGCATCTTGCACTCTGGGTGGGTTTTCATAGTCCTGAGTGATGGGAACCCACCTGCCCTCACATGGAGTAACATCTTCAGAGACTGCTGCCCTTCCTTTACCTTCCTTTAGCAAGCTCCAGCAGCTTTACTGCACCCAGACAAAGCAGGTGATGGGGCATTAAAGAATACAAAACTTGTCCCCAGCCCAAAAGCAACAACAAGTTGTAAGTCTGTGGAGTACAAACACGAGTTAGTAATTTAATGACAGCTTGTTTCCTGCTGCTGGGTTGTTTGTTTTTAAGTGAGGTATCTCTTAGGGCATTCATCTAGTCAGGTGCTGTGTGCTTACTGGTCAAACTTTCACACTTATCAGCACACACACACACATGCTTATCACTGCTGTGAGTCAGGGTGAAAATAATTTTCTCCTTTCTCTGACATCTTGTGGTGATCTGTGCTCTGATTCTGCTACTCTGTCACCCTGGGCTGGCAGCAGGCTCTCAGCAACACAGGTCTGGCTTAGAATCAGAGAATCATTAAGGCTGGGAAACAAGAAGGTGATCACATCCAACCTTCTACCCAGCACCTCTTTGGAGAAAACATTAGAATCAGAGAGTGGTAGGGGCCAGAAGGGACCTCTGGAGGTCATCCAGTCCAAGCCCCCTGCCAGAGCAGGGGCACCCAGGGCAGGGCACACAGGAGCACAGCCAGGGGGGGGGGAATCTCTCCAGAGAAGGAGACTCCACAACCCCTCTGGGCAGCCTGCTCCAGGCCTCCAGCACACTCACACCAAACAAGTTTCTCTTCATGTTGAGGAGACCTCCTGGGTCCCAGCTTGTGCCCATTTCTCTTTGTGCTGTCACTGAGCACCACCAGACAGAGCCTGGCACCTTCATCTTGCCCCTCATATGGGCCCTGGGAGATGAAACCAGTTCATTTTATCCTCACTGCAGATTGGTTTGGGTCCAAGTCCAAGGACTTTTGGGCTGGGAAATTTGTGTATACATGGTCTGTGCATACTCAGACACTCATTCATCCATGGATTCATTCACAGAATGGGTTGGATTGGAAAGGACCTTAAAAGTCATCCAATGCCAACCCCCTGCCATGGGCAAGGACACCTCCCACCAGCCCAGGTTGCTCCAGGCCTCATCCATAGAATGGTAGAATGGTCTGGGTTGGAAGGGACCTCCAAAGGCCATCCAGTCCCTCTGCAGTCAGCAGGGACATCCTCAACTAGATTGGTTTGCCCAGAGCCCTCTGCAGGCCTCTCTTTGAGTATCTCCAGAGATCAGGCCACAGCCACCTCCCTGGGCAGCCTCTTGCAGTGTTCCAGCAGCCTCCTGGTGCTGTTCCTCACCTCCTATCCCAATCTGCTCTGCTCTAGTTTGAAGCCACTGCTCCTTGTCCTGTCACTGCAGGCCTTTGCAAGCAACCTCTCTCCAGCTTCTTGTAGGCCTCACTCAGGTACTGGAAGGCTGAAAGCTGACCTTGAACACCTCCAGGGAGGAGGCATCCACAGCCTCCTTGGGCAGCCTGTTGCAGTGTCTCACCACCCTCACTGTCAAGAATTCCTTTCTGCCTGTGTAAGGGGTGGGTGGCAGGAGTGTGTTTAACCAACTGGCATCAAGGGTTTATGAAAACTGCCTTTTCTGTCAGCCAACTCCTGAAAAAAGCAGGTGAGGGCAGGGGGGGAAGAGAAATTTTGGGGGGGCTTTTGCCAAAAAGAAGCTTGCAGTGAAGCTGTTGGTTAGGTTGTAGCAGGCAGACGTTCCGTGAATCAGCTTGGGGGAGGAGAGGGGGGATGGGGACTTTTACACTGAAATATTTACATGAATCAGACCTCTGGGCTCAGGGTGGGGGGAGTGACCATCGCTGCACAAACAGTTTAAAGTGGGAAGCAGTGCTGGGACTTGGTGCTTCCCTCTGGGAAAGAAGGATTCCAGGATAGTGGTGCTGGGAGCCCTGGGAGCGTATGAGCCGCCAGTAAGTGAGGAGCTGAGGGTGTGGGGCTGCTGGGCAGAGCTGCTGAGGCAGCTGGGGGAGTGCTCATCTCTCTTCAGAGGTTCTGCTGGCTGCAATTGGATTGGATTTGGGATTAGAGCTTCCTCAGACCTGCTGTTGTCCTCCTGCTTTCTGGAGAGCTTGGAATGGAGAGGGTTGACTGCCGGTGGTGTGGATGTAGGAGCTGAAACTGTGAGTTTGGAACCAAGAGAGAGTTCCCTGCCTGGGAAGAAACATTGAGAAGGCCAAATAGCATTTTAAAGTCTGCAGGGACGAGGTAGGTTTTGCTTTTCTGCTTTCCTGAAACATTTTACATTCTTGTTTTTGTTCTGGAAGCCTCCTCAGTAGCTTTGCAGGAAGTTGAGAGATTCATAGAATAGTTTGGCTTGGAAGGGACCTTAAAGATCATCCAGTTCCAACACCCCTGCCATGGGCAGGGACATCTCCCAGTGCTGGAACAGAGAGTACAGAGGAAAACCTTTGTCTGCTGCTTGCAGATTTTTGTGCTGTTTGTAGCTTAATCTAACAGTAAGACAAAGTGGAACTGAGAGGTTGTAGGTTGCCCAGAGAGGTGGTAAAAGCCTCATCCCTGGCACCATTCCAGGTCAGGCTGGATGAGGCTCTGGGCAGCCTGATGGAGTTGAAGATGTCCCTGCTCACTGCACAGGGGGGTGGACTAGATGAGCTTAAAGGTCTCTTCCAACCTAACCCAGGCTGGGATTTTTATGGTAGGTGTCACCTGGATTAAACTTCCAGCTCAGTATCTAGAGAAGGTCCTGGGTCACATTCACAACAGCTCATCTTTCACCAGGGTTTTTCCTCCTTGCCCTGGTCAGATGTCCAGAGTCCATCCTTCTGCCTGGAAAGGAGAGATGGATTCATTGGCATGGGCAGCCTTAATTGCATTGAATTTAATCAGCTAATCTGAACTGAATCAGACAGCACCAGCACAGTTGTTGTGGTTTTGAGAAGCTCTTTAGGAGGATCAAATATAAGGAAGTAGATATTTTTTTCAGGTGGCTCTCAAACCCAGCAGTGACCACTGCAAACAGGCTTTACAGGCTGTTGTTGTGCTCAGAGAGTGGAAACAAGCCAAGCAAAGCCTTAAGCTGTTGCTTTATTCACACACACTGTTCCCCTCCGAGCCCCCCAGTGCAGGGTGCTGCTGGATGTGCTTGGAATCACAGAATGGTCTTGTTGGAAGGGACCTCCAAAGGTCATCTAGTGCAGCCCCCTCTGCAGTAAACAGGGCATCCTTAGCCAGATCAGGCTGCCCTCTTGAACCTCACCTTGAGTATCTTCCAGCTGAGGAGGTTGCCATGCTCTAGCTTGGGAAAGCCTGCAGTAGCTTACTTTGGGTTAATAGAGCTCAGTGAGTTTCTGCAGGTGGTCTTCTTTGCTGCTTCTCTGCTCTGCTGAGACCTCACCTCCAAAACTGCCTCCAGGTCTGCTGTCCCCAGCATAAGGAGGAGACAGAACTGTTGGAGTGAGTTCAGAGGAGGCCACAAAGATGCTGCCAGGGCTGGAGCAGCTCTGCTGTGAGCACAGGCTGAGGGAGCTGGGGGGGTGCAGCCTGCAGAGGAGAAGGCTCCAGGGGGATTCAGAGCTGCTGCCAGTGCCTGAAGGGAGCCTGCAGGAAGGCTGCAGAGAGACTTTTGCTGAGGGGGTCTGAGACAGGGCAAGGGGGAATGGTTTGGAGCTGAGGCAGAGCAGGGTTAGAGTGGAGCTGAGGAAGAAGCTCTGCAGTGGGAGAGTGGTGAGAGCCTGGCACAGGCTGCCCAGGGAGGCTGTGGCTGCCTCCTGCCTGGGGCTGTTGAAGGCCAGGCTGGGTGAGGTCTTGAACAACCAAGTCTAGCTGAGAGCTGTCCCTGCCCATGGTATGGGGAGGTTGGAGCAGATGAGCTCTGAGGCCCCTTCCAACCCAAACCATCCTGTGAGTTGCCTTGGTGATTCTAAGTTGGCAAAAGCAGTGCTGGTGTGGGGCAGAGCCAGCAGCAGCAGCCTGAGCTGTCCCCACGGAGAGCAGGCACTGACACTTGTGAGAGGACCTGGCTGGTAAGCAGGTCAGGGCTGGCTGTGCAGTGCTGAGCCATCAAGAGCAGGCTGCAGCTTTGAACAGCACTCGTAGAGACAGGGGATTACTGTGGAGGCTCAGGTGGAGGAGGAGCTCTCAGCCTGTGCTGACACTGAGGCACTGTGCACAGAATGGGAGGGCACAAGAGCAGCTCCTGGCAGAGCCTGCAGGCTGCACTGCTGCAGTCCTGCTGCACATCTTTTCTGTCTGTGTTTCCAAGCCGGATGGAAAATGATTCCTCTGTCCATTGACAGAGGCAGTTCACAGCCTTTTGTGAAGTGTCTGTGCCAGTCCAGCCTAGAAATCAGCTTTTTATTGCCTGCTTCTGTCTGTGTCTGCAGCAGAAAATGAGGTGAGGAGCATTAGCAGGGATGTTAAAGGCTGCAGGTGGATTTTCTGTCTGATGCCACCTGGGTGAGTGCACTTTTGTGTTGCTCTCCTGTGCTTCAGGCAAATCTAAAGGTACCAATGAGCAACCAACCTCAGACCAAGTCCCACACTGCCTTCAGCATCCCCGGGTTGATTCAGCCACACAGAGCAGCACCTGGGGCTCAGACCCTTGTGCCAGATATGGAAGTGTTGGAGCAGGTCCAGAGGAGGCCACCAAGATGCTGAGAGGGCTGCAGCAGCTCTGATGTGAGGACAGGCTGAGAGAGTTGGGGCTCTGCAGCCTGGAGAAGAGAAGGCTTCCAGGAGGCCTTAGAGTAGCCTCTCAGGATCTGTAGGGGGCTACAGGAAGGCTGGGGAGGGACTATTGACAAGGGCTGGGAATGGCAGGACAAGGGGAATGGGTTTGAAGTGGCAGAGGGGAGATTTAGACTGGATATTAGGAGGAAGTTGTTTGCAGTGAGGGTGGTGAGACACTGGCACAGGTTGCCCAGGGAGATTGTGGCTGCTCCCTTCCTGGAGGTGTTCAAGCCCAGTCTGGATGAGTCCTTGAGTGCCCTGTGCTAGTGGGAGGTGTCCCTGCCTATGGCAGGGAGTTGGAACTGGCTGATCCTTGAGGTCCCTTCCAGCCTTACCATTCTATGATTCTATCTTCCTGCTTAGCTGAGATCTCCCACATGGGCCTTGGCCTTCTGGAAGAGGATAACAACTGATGTGCTAAGCAGGTCTTCTACTTAGCAGAGAAACAGTGAGCAAGGAGCCCACCCTGACTGCTGGAAAAATGCTTTCAAGAGAAACACAGAACCCCCAGCTGCAAGTGAAGGAGAAACCTTCTGAATCCTAAAAGGTTTCAAGGCTGTAGGAATTTGGCCAAAAGCTGGAGAGGGTGGGGGGCGGCATTTGGAAGCAGGATGTGGCATGGCTTTGGAACTGCCTTTCTTCTGCTGTGAGCTGTGCAGCGCTGCCAGTGCCGTTGCGGCGCTGCCAGTGCCATTGCCAGTGCCACTGCGGCGCTGCCAGTGCCATTGCCAGTGCCGCTGCCAGTGCCGTTGCGGCGCTGCCAGTGCCGTTGCGGTGCTGCCAGTGCCATTGCCATTGCCAGTGCCGTTGCGGCGCTGCCAGTGCCGTTGCAGCTCCTCTTCTGCAGCAGAGCATCGCTGGGCTTGTGTCTGCTCCGAGCACCCTGTGAAGGGAACAGCAGCTCCTTGTGTTTTAAGCTGCAGAGCAGTTACACAGCTTGCACTGAAGATGTGTTTTAACAGGCAGGATTTCTACCTGTTGTGTCTGTTTCCACTTGCTGGTGGGGTTGGGTTTCCCTCTTGCTGGGAACAAAGCAGAGCATGAGACCAGGGGACTGTTGAGGCTGGAGGGAGGCTCTGCTGAGACTGGAGGGGGGCTCTGCTGAGACTGGAGGGGGGGTCTG
>VWYK01008733.1:0-18007 GCA_013399775.1 Semnornis frantzii | reverse complement strand
TTAATTTCCTTGGGGTTCTTTTGTTTTGGTTTGGTTTTTTGTTTTGTTTGTTTGTTTGTTTGTTGTTTTGGTTTTGTTGTTTTTTTTAAATGGAAACTTACAGAAACTAGTACTTTAATGGCTTAGGGTTTTGCTACTGTCATTCAAACCCTGATGTTTTTGTTCACGGTGGAACAGCTCAGCCAATGTCAATCAGATTAATACTGCTGAAGTGAACAGTCACACGACGGACACCAGCTGAAGACCTGTCCTAATAAGTCTGGGTCTGTTTGTGAGCAATGAAATCACAGTCATGTCTCCCCAAAGGCAGTATTCTCACTCAAATATATATGGTTTTGGCTACATAAATGAATTAAATATTGAAAGTTACTTTTTTTAAAGCTTCACTTCAGCTTCACACGTGTGAATAGATCTAATTTATACCAGTCTCTTTGGAGCCATAATCACCAGTCTTGGTGTGCTGATGGTCAGACTGGTTTGCCTGACCTAGCTTTTTAGTTGTTGCATATATTATCAGCTTACAAGTATGCCAACCCAAGGAGTGGAAAGTAGACAGCACTGTCCATACTTAGTAACAAAAAACCTGGGTTGAATAACATTTAAAGGTACCTCTCTTCACTTGGTAGTTTTTAAGTAACTGATGGAATCCAGTGATGGAGTTACCACATTAGGGCATTATGGCACCAAGGATAAAGGGTTGAAGAGGAGTAAAGCAACTTTTGGCTGTCTGTCCATATTGTGATTCTCATTCATCAGCTTCTTTGGAAAGATTATTCAGAGAGCAGAGTGAGCGTCCCTGCTATACTGCAGCTTCTTACACTCTGCGGTGGCAAATCTCATTTGCAGAGGCCAGTAACTCTTCAGAAATGAGTTATTCAACTGTGTTAAAGGCCTGGCAGAGTGCTCAGGTGCTTGATTTTATCAAGAGTGAGATAAAACAGTTGTTTTCATACTCTTGTTTCTAAAGCTTCTTTGGTATTGCAAAGGAGCAGGCTGATGTAACTCTCCTTCCCATCATATAAGTAATAATAACAACAATAATGGCAGTTTGACTTCCCCACCTCTATTCCCATTGCAGTACACGCCTCCTTAAGCAGGTGAGATTCCTAGCCTTCCTGCTGACTGCAGGCTCAGCAGGTCCCCCACTGTCCAGCAGGCAAATCTTGTATGGAAGAAGTGTCTCCTCCATCACCCTGGCATGGTCAAAGGCAATAAAAAGGGGCAATCTGGTAAAAAACTAACATAGCTATGATTTGTCTTGCATAAAAGCCAGATTCATGACTCAGCCTTTACCTTTTATGAGTCAGGAAATTCCAAGGTGCTCTTTTTTTTTCCTTGGACTTGCAGGTAGACTCTGATCTCACTTATTACAGGGTAAATCTGTTATATGCAAGGAGCTATTCCTGCCACACATTTGGAAACAAGAGCAGCATCCATCCTCCCTAAACTCTCTTTCTGTTCTTAGCAGTCACTGTGTTCTTTGGCTTGCTACAGCCCTCAGTAAAAATGTCAGGTACATCAAACACCGTAAAATAAATCAATCCATTTCCCAGTTTATTTAGGCTCAAAACCTGTAAAGTCCAGTCAAATTGCAAAACTGTTTATGTGTTTGACAGGCCTAAGGAACACATTGAGGAAGGAATGATATTAAAGTGCTAGGCTAACAGAGTCAAAGCTAGTTTGCATTGGGGTGTGCTACCTGTTTCCAGTTCACTGTGGATAGTGTGACTATGAAGTAATGAACAGTTGCATTTGCAGACATAATGTCTATGAAATGTGAAAGGAAAAGAGACGTAAGTCATGTAAGCTATAAAATTGCTTCGAGGTCCAGAAAACCAATTAGATACAGACTTAAAAGCAACGTGGCTACCTTGTTTTATTGAAGAGAGAGCAATGATTTACTGAATCTTTGTATATTTATATGTTGGAAGAAGGTACTGAATTCTCATCAGCCAGGCAGACATTGGCAGAAAGATGCAACTAGAAAACTCAGACTGAAAGACCGCACAAGCTTATAATAGTGAATATAACTGAGCTGACCAAAACATGAAGTGGATTTTCCATCATTTGAAGATCCTAAATTGAAATCTTTGAACTTGACAGAGCAGTGTCTGAAGAGCCTTCATTTACTGGGACAGCACAAGATTAAGCTAGGATGATACAGGGTCATAATATTCTCTTTTAGCATTGCCATCATTACAGGGACCCAAGAGGCCCTAGAAGAAGCAACCAAGGTGCAGGTTGCTGCCATTGCTGAGCTAAACAATGTACCTCTCACCTAAAACTTAATGAAGCAATTTTACACCCAACTACACCTGTAAGTGTACCAGTGTGCCATATCCACACAGGAATCACTATCAGAAAGGCTGCTGAGGCAGTTGGGTGTCTCAGCACTTCTGCCTTGGAGCTGCATGCCCTCTCCTCGACCCTCATCTAAGCCAAGACAGAGTGTCTGGTTTGTGACTGTCACATGACAAACACCCATAACCAACACGAGATGTTCAGTGGACCTGCAGACAGATGTCCACATCTCAAAGACCCACCTTTGCTGACACACTTGACCACAGCATTATCTAAGGAATTCATTGATGGAAATGACAAATGCAGAGGAAATAGCCAAAAGAATATGAGATTATAACCAAATGTTGTAGGGGGAAAATCCAATGCATCACCATTTCTGTTGTCATTTATGAAGTGTTCTTAACCCTGATTGTATAGTCTGGTAACCAAGAAGCACTGAGCATTCATTCTTCTTCCATTTGCAGTACTACTTGTTCTAGGATTGCTAGCATGATTGCAATCCAGCAAGCATGACATATATAAGGCATCATTTACATCTGCTATACCACCTACTTTACATCTGAGCCTGTCACCCTAGGCTAATCTTCCTAGTTTCACCTCTTATTTGAGAGGCCATCTCACCTAGGTCAGAGGAATTGCATTCTCAAGATGCTCTTTCTGCTTCAGAAAGTAATCAGGGATTTGGATCTCAAAGTCAGGCACTGAGTGGTAGCCATGTGTAGATGACCATCAGCTGGGTGGCATGATGATATCAGGCTTCTTTCTAGATTCTTCATCAGAGACAGTAAGTCACTGTGACTCATTGCTGATGGTGTGTGAATAAGGATGTGTATTGATGACAGAGAAGGATGAGTGTGAAATATTGAAACAGAGAAAGGTGGAACAAATGAACAAAAAATGGTATAGAAGGAGAACAGAAACAGACCTGGATGAATCTGATTGAAAATACAATCAACAGCCTTATCTTTAGTGTGGAATGCCCTGGGAAGGGCCTGTGGTATGGGTGAAGGTACTGGAAGGGGAACACAGAAGGTGTCGTTTTCTCTGGTTTGGAGACAGGCTTCAGCTGAACCTTTTCCCAGGGCATCTGCATGTCCAGACTATCACACGGAAAATGTCTTTTTAGAGCTCCCTGGTCAAGGTGGTATGAAAATCTTTAAAATTATCATGTCGTGTTATGCAACATGAAGAGATAAATGTAACTGCAAGAATATGGAGTACAGCTCCCTCAACTTCCTATTCTTACCTGCCATCAACTGCAGCCTTGAGCATTCAGCCATGATGGGTGTGGGGAACAAACTTCAGCACAGTGCAGGCTGCACTGGAGGGCTGGGATGGCTGCTGGGGGTGGGGACTGGGGAGGGCTCTTCCCCATCCAACCTGGGATGTCTACATTACAGGAGGTAGCCAAAGTTGAGCAGTTTGGCTGTCGGAGTGTTCACACACACACACACCCCTCCCGTCACTGCCCAGCCTGCCACATCAAACAGGATGTTTTGACTGCTTTTAAATTTACCTTTGCACCTATTTTAGCTCACAACTTGACTCCTTCTTGAATTTAAAACCTATTCAATAGCATTTTTCTTCCTCTTGCAAGCTCTGTTTTTCCTTATGCAATTCTATTCCAATTTTAAAATTAAAGAGATTTTACATTCTTTTAAATTCAGATTTAGAAGAGTGAAGGAAAACACTGTGCCTGTGCCTAGATAAATGGAGGAAAACGCGTCAAAGATGACCTAGCTAAAATCAAGGCAAGCATTAACAGACATACAGGTGATGGGGGAGTTTAGCTCTGCTTAGGGTGGAATCTGCTCTCCCAGGTACCTGAGCAAAATTTGTTATGCCCACTGCTGTCACAGGATAGAAATAGTACCAGACCCCAGGGCTGATGCATGCTGTGATACACTCTACCAAAACCACGACAGGAGACTGTGTGCCCCTTCCTTTCCTCTCCCTTGTGGGCTGCTTTGTAAACAGGCGTCCTGAGGGAGCAGGCAGACAGCCTGTCACGGGGTGTGTTCGTAGGACAAGAGCCCTTCTGCATTTGAAATGAAGCCTCTCTGTTTAAAAGATTAAATAAATATATTTATATACATCAGATGATTAATCACAATCAGTAAAGACACGTTAAATGTTTCTAGCAGTGCTATCTAAAATGTAAGATTATGAATGTCATGAGCAGTATGAGGGCTAAGATCCGAGTCCCTGCTAAAACCGCAGCAGGACGGACCCCAGAACTGCAGCTTTCCCTTTAAGAGCCCTTTGGCTAACGGCGATGCACTGAAATGCAGGAGGTGGGACAACACCACTCACAAAAATGAAGAAGTGAAGGCAGGAAAAGTTTCTCCAGAGGAAAAAATGCAGGGCTTGTCCTTCACCCTGACGTCAGATCTGTCTTTAATAAAATCCCCAAAGAGCCAAGAGAAAAAGGCAGAGTGCCTAGGCTGGGCTGCCAGTGCAGGATTGCTCTGCATTCCCCAAAGTGGTGTTTTTGTTCAAAACGGCTCGAAATCTGGGTTCAATCAATGTATTTAATCCTGGCTTCCAGGGATGAGGTGGCTTTTGCCCTGGATTCTAGCAACAAGCAGCATTTTGCAGGTGAGTTTGGAAACTGCAGGAGAGACTCATGTTCTGCAAACGTAGTGGGCTTTAATGCACGGTGAGCTGAGCGTCCGTTCTGGTGCATGTGGGAGGTGGGCAGCAGCGAGCTTTGGGGAGGTGGGAGATGTGANAAAGGAAAGGAAAGGAAAGGAAAGGAAAGGAAAGGAAAGGAAAGGAAAGGAAAGGAAAGGAAAGGAAATGTCTCTGAGTTGAGTTCATCCTCTGTTCATCATCCAGGTGAATCTATAAATCGTATTGTGGTGGTTTTTTAATGATTACCTTGCTTTTTTGCATTCTTCTCCTTTTTTTTTTTTTTTTTTTTTTTTTTTCCCCCTTTTTTTTTTGTTTTTTTTTTTCTTTTCTGTTTAAANCCCCTCGTTTTATTGGTAGTATTTGTATCGTGGAGCAAAAGAAAGAGGAAAAGCTCATCCATTCCTGCCCGGAGCAGCCTGGGTTGGAGGTGTTAGGAGAGCGAGTTGGAGGGGACGGGGCAGGTCTCCGACGGACGGCAGCGCCCAAAGCGAGCCGGGACCGAGGCAGCTCCCGGGCCGTTGAAGAGCCGGGGCTGGGGCCGTGCCGTGGCGGAGCATGGAGCGGGCCGGGGGCCGTGCTGCGCCGCTGGGCGCTCCCTACAGGTGTGACGCTGCCGCCGCTGCTTCGGAGCCGGCGGAGGAGGAGACGTTTGTTTCACCCTGTCCCGATCTCTGTAGCTGCCAGTTCCACGCAGGCAGCAGCTCCTCTCCCTCCCCTTCTCTTTGAGATAAGCTCTGTGGGAAACCCTCTCGTCTCCGAAGGTGTTTGGGTTCTGCTTTCCTTTTCCCGGGCCGTGCTTGCAGCTTGTGTAAAACTCGCGGGGGAGAGTGCTGGGTCTGGGAAGGTGAAGGATCACGGCAGGGAGGCGGCGGCGCCGGGCGCTTGTCCCCCCTGGGCGAGCGGCCGAGAGGCAGCATCAGGACCTGCAACGTCCCCGTTCCCAGAGACAGCGCTGGCGCATGGGGAGCCTAGGGGACCCCGAAAGAAAGATACAAGAGGGTGGATCCTGAAATGCACTTGGGCTGCTCGGCTTGAAGCTGGGGCTTTCCTTGTGAAGCTGTGTCTGATCATCACTTCTGCTCGCTCCGAGCGGGCTAACAGCAATTGCTTTGCACAGGAGGGGATTTGCTTTTGCAGGGCTCCTGGCAGCAGGGGTTGGCTTGTGTGTGGCGAGATAAAATGGGGTTTAAAGCGAGAAAGTAGCAGGTGTGGTGTGGTGCACAAGATGCACCTGTGTGAAGGCAGATGGCAAAGCGATAAGACTGTGTGAGATGGATTGATAATGATGCCTTTTCCAGAAAACAAAACAAAACAAAAACCCACGACCCAGCAAACAACACAAAACACAAACTTAAAGAAACAAACAAAATGTACTTCTTGGGGTCTCTGGGGCAAGCTAATTCTTACTCAGTTGAATTTTGTTGAGCAAGTAAAAATGTGACAGAGAGGGAGGGAAACACCGCACACAGAGACATCCTCATACACACCTCTGAGAGTGTTACTAGTGTGAGTCTGGTAATTTTTACAGTGGTTGTCCAGGGTTCTCTTGGTATTAAAGATGTTTGGTCTTTTTTAAGTGACATGTGATTATATATGAATGCATGTAGACACATATGCCGGCTGTGGGAGTGAGTGACTGAGTGCAATCCAGATATTACTGGCAGCATGTTTGGCCTAAGAGTATCTGAAAAAATATTCCAAAAAGTATCAAAAGACCTTAAAAAGAATTCTGGCTCTTGACTGTTTCAGTTCAAACTCTTCTTTGAATGGAACAAATGAAGCTATGTCTTTCTGGACCATCCCAGGGGCACTGTCACCTCTGGAACACACCTGTAGAGTTGCCCTTAGAAGGTTGTGCTTAGAAATCATTGAGTAGGGATGATTTCTCTCCAGTAATGAACTAGTTTTCTGTGGCTTTTCTCTACACCTGAAGTGTGATGTGTGATGTAGGTTTGGTAGGTTGATGAAGGGTAGTTTTCTGTTTGGTGTACATAAGGGAGTTAAGGAACAGGGATGAAAAGAATAATGACATGAAGGAATGAAAGGACCTGAGGAAAGCAGATGGGAGTGAGTATTACTCTACGTAATATTTAAAACACTTTTGGGGCAAGAGAATTTAGTCCATTTAAGGGAAAGATGCCTGAAGGAGCAAGGAATATTGCAAATAGTATGGGATATTGTCAATATTTAGCTGACGTGGCCACTCTGATAATGAGAGATATTTCAACTAAGTCACATGAGTCATAACAAATGACTGCTGATAAAGCTCTGACACCATCCCACCCCATTGTGCTGCTGCATCTTTGGTGGCATTATCTCGACAGCAATAAAGATCTTCCCAAGAATACAGAGAGATCCACAGAGTGACAGCATAAAGCAGGTCACTTTGCACAAACAAAGCCCTGTGGTTTCCCTGGGAACTTTTTGCTTTTCATGTGTGAAAAAACATGTTTTCACAGGTGAAACAAAAAGACAGAAAAAGATGTTTCATTGAGAAAG
This sequence comes from Semnornis frantzii, assembly GCA_013399775.1. Classification (NCBI taxonomy): domain Eukaryota; kingdom Metazoa; phylum Chordata; class Aves; order Piciformes; family Ramphastidae; genus Semnornis; species Semnornis frantzii. The sequence goes on along the minus strand of VWYK01008733.1, from coordinate 10,573 downwards.
ATGAGGGCTGACTGTCTGGAATATGACTGACATATACATATATATATTTCATGGAGGAAGAGGAGTTAACATGGGAAGGCCAGGCACATCTTAAAGGGCATTTTGGAAGGCGGGTATCAGTTTCTCTGGGCGTGTGCCTTGTCCCCAGGTACTGCCACAGGCAATTGATGAGTTCCTAAGCAGTTTTAACAACAGGGCTTTTTAGTAAGACATAACTGCATGACCATGGGCTTGGGAAGAGAAAAATAGCTGAGCATAGATAGAATTCCAGGCAATTTCTTAAAATACTGTTTTGGTTCTTCTTATCCTGAGTACAAGGACAGAGACCATCGAAGTCCAAGTCCTATCAAGTAGGCCGAAATTTCTCAGAACTTGACTAATTTCTACAGTAAGGATCTTAAGGCTGGGTGTTGCATACCGAGGAATCAGAGTCATGATCTCCATGCTCTAGTCCTGATGACTCAGCGGATTAAGACCTGTTGTTCTGAAGAGACAAATTTTCTGAAGAGACGAACAGAAAAGTAACTCTGCACTTGTAGAAAATTTGTAGAATGCAATATAGGAAAAAGAATAGCACTGCAAGTGTGAGTCTAAAATTCTGAAATAAGTAATAAAAAGGAGATGAATGCAAACCTGCAGACTTCTTTGATGGTACTGGTAAGCAGCAGGTCAAATAGTAAAAATGGCATTGCTTTTATCACACCAACTAGTAAACAGGTATTGACACTTTCATTTGATGTGATAGCAGTCATGGCACACAAACACTAAGTTTTATTGGGTAGAAGGGAGAAGGGACATGTTCAAATAAGGTTTTATATAGACACCATCTCCACTGTGATCATCAGTTTCACTAGGTAGTCACTGATAATGACACAATTTCAGGACTCCCTCAGGCTGCATGGAAAGTAGTTTTAGAACCATAGTGTGCAGGCTTTTATTTCTTCCTCTTATAAGATTTTTGGCACAGATATAAGGCCAAGAATTTAATTTGTAAAGTGTTTGGATAGGAAGGAAAAAATGATCACATTTCTTTGGATTCTTCCAAGCAAAACCACATTCTGACCAAATGTGAACAAAAAAACCCCAAATAAACAAACAAATAAAAAAAAAACAACAAAAAACCCACATAAAAACAAAACCGAACAAACCCAAAGAAACAAACAAAAAAACCCCACCAAAAAAAAAACCAAAAACAAATCCAAACCATAAACCCCACAAACAAGAAAACAAAAAAGTTTTTAATTGAATTATTAATTTATCCATTTGCTTTGCCTCATAGATAGTCTAACACTAAAGGTCCCAGACATTTATTCTTGCCTGGAAAAATTCTGTGGGTCTCCCAGGCAGAGGAGGTTTATCTGTTGAATGCTTCTCAATGGCAGGCAGCATAGGTTCAAAGTTGATGTGTTTTGTCCCTCTGTCTCAATATTTCCTGTTGTTTGACAACATTTGATTACCAAAGACAGACTTGATATACTTCTATTTGGAAGGGCTTGTATCCTCCACTTCCATAAACTGTTGATGTCAATTGAAACTACTGTGGTTATAGCAGCTGGAAATTCGCCTATGCAAATGACTATCTTGTGACTTGAGGCTGGTAGACAAAATCCCTGTGGGTATGGCTGCATCACATGTGGGGCTTTCCCAAACCTGATCTTTTCTTTGGCAGTCCCCTCAAGGAGATCATTGCCAAGGCAGCATCCTGGAGGTAGCACTGAATGTGGTTCACATAGATCAGGTGTCCAAACTCAAGTCTGGTTCTGATAAAGATGCCTCCTAAGTACACACACACATTTTTTCTGAGAATGGCAGACTTTCATGCATTTTCTTTGTAACTTCTCCTGTCAGTGTCTTAATTTGCTTTAATAGCCATCAACTGCCAGTGTGCAACTGTCTCTGCCAGCATTAACTAAGGCAGAGCTGGGGACAGGAATCGTCTTCCTCACCCATCTCACGGTCATGCCACTACTTATTCGTGCTCCCACATGCAGGTTCTGTCCACATTTCATGCTCAGCAGTCCTGTCTGCAGCTTGAGTGCTTGTGGGGATTCTCCTGGGAAAGGTGTTAGAAATTATAGCTGAAGGTTTAGGGAAAGCATGAGGTTTACATGATGATACTGGGAGTCTGTGGTTTGAAAGACTTTTGCATGTTTAAGTGATCCTTACTTCTCTAGGTGCTATGAAAAGGCATCAGTCAAAAATTTCAGAAGCCATCCATGCCTACATGGGACACTTGATTTCTTTCTTCAGAAGCTCTAGGCTCCCTTTTTGGGATGTTCAGAGTTGCTTGAGCATCTTGCCAGTGCTTAGATTACTGAGAACTTATCTTTGTGGATAACCTCATTGTCTCAGGAGGGTCTTGAGCGTTTCTGCCCAGACAGTCCTGGCTCACATGCACAAGTGGAAATGAAGGTTTTTTCTTTTTTAACAGGAAGAAACATTATTGTGTATATGCACATTGGTGGCTGTGGCCTGGCAGAAGCTGAATGCCCGCATCTTTAACTGACAATACACTTAAGTATCAAACCTGTATCAAACAGTGTCTCACATTGTGGCCCAAAAAGCACGTTAAGGTTTCTTCACCCTTTCAACTTTAAATTTGTCACAAAAAGGTGCAGGTAGGCACTGTGTATTAAGATGTTTCTCCTGATTTCCTCTTTGCTTTCTTATAACTCATCCATTATTAGGGATTTTTCACTAAAAGTAGACTTTTCTGTTTCTGTTAAATAGAAATGTTGGCTGATGGCTGTCTGCTTTGCAGTGGTGAGTCCAAAGTGTACGCATTTGCTTTCTTTCTGTGTTCTGATGCCCACCTAGATCCAGGTTCGCAGACTGGGTTTACAGTGCCTAATTTCCTCAACATTCTCTCTCCCAAGTTTTCTCCACCCAGGGTCTGCTGTATCCTGACATGAGCTGCCTTTAGCTTCCCATTGATGCAAGTTGGCAGGGGAATTACAGGGCTTTATTTTACAGACGTGCTTATGGGTCAAAGAACTCTGACTTTACTGCTTTAGGAGCTCTGTGTAGGTGTTCTCCAGCGTTGCTCTGGGTTTTCTAGCTGGATCTCCTGTACTCTGGTGATCTCCCAGCTCTGGAAAGTATCTCCATTGATGCCTCTGCTACTTGCTGCATCCATACCAAAACCTTACATGTTTCCCTCTTGGCTGCTACTTATTCTGGCTTTCTGGGTGAAACTCTTGGAGTCCTCTTAATTGCTTGTGCTTTCTAATAGACTGCTGCTGGGCTTTGAGTTTTAATCTTCGCATCTGGGCTACGTGTGGGAAAGTAGAAAGGAGAAAGGCACCTCTGTGGGTGCCAACATCTGGTTTTGCTCTACAAGTAATTCTTGTGGATGGGGAAGGAAAGAGGAGCCTTTAGGCTGAAACAGCTGTGGAAGAAGATAACACTTAAGCTAAGCTTTGCAGCACAACTTGAATAAAGAATTTCTAATACTTGGGTTGGTAATGCATTCCAGGACTGTGTGATCATCACTGTGTTCTTCTTCCTCAATAGCTCCCACATTGTTTTTCTGTTTTATTAGTCTGCATCTGTCATTCTACTTAACCTATAAAGTGAATGAGAGATAAGGAAGTTGAAAGGCTAAATGCCATGAACTCCAGGATGGTGTACCATGAGCCTAAAGGGAAACCTGAGAGGTATTTCAGAAATAATTGTGGGCTCATGCATCATCCACAGAGGGTTGTGAGTCACCTGGATCCTGATGTTGCTGGACAGGTATGCAGTTTACTCTTTACATTCATGGAGCAATTCCAGCCCTGAAAAAGGACTTTCTCCTAAGAACTTGCCTTCACAATTCAGAAGGAGTTATAAGAAAAAATATCTTGTGCTTGGTGACAAGGTCACTTGGTCCATCATCTCATTGACACTCAGATGAACTGAATTCGCAATACCTGAAATGCTTTGGCTGCTTTTACACATTTTCCTTAGAGCCAAAACGATCTCCTACTCAGCTTAAAATGAACCCATTCTTTCCTTTCCTGACATGCTGAAGTCATCTCCACTGAAAGGCTTCTAGGTGGATATGAAGCATTTGCTTTATTATTACATCTCTAGCATGCAACCATTTAATCTGACTGAGTTAGTTAATTTAGAAACATGAAAGTAGCATATGTAGTATCTGTATATAATGGAAAGAAGACAGTAAAGTCAGTAGTAGTAAGCAATTTTGTCTTTCTGTACGGTACCTGACAAAAAACTTGGTATGTGCCACTGAAAACCGGTAACTCGCAGAGACTTCAGAACTTTGACAAGATTTGTTCTGGGTGATTCGGGGATCTATTTATTTATTTATTTATTTTAAAAGAAGGTAGCAATTTTTAGCTAAATCTGTGTGACAACCCTTTCTCCTTCCTAGGATTTTTGAATGTAACTCAAACTTTAATGTCTGAATCATTGGAAAGTTCTGATTCCTTTCCAATCTCTATCAGCTTCTGAGACTATCATCGTGGCTTCATTTTTGGTGTTTTCTTACTGATGCTTTTAGAGTGACAAGAGACAGGAAGACGAATGGAAGTTGTTTTTTTCTGCTGACGTTTCCTCATTTCCATATACATACATTGGGTCTGTGAAAGAGGATTACCCAGAATCTGTGAAAGATGATTACACAGAATAGAAGGGAGAACGGCTCCTCTGAAACCGAATTTGTTGCATTTTTTGGACAACAGTAATCACTTGAAGCAGTGACTCTGGTGAAAATGTTTTACTTCATGAAGGTGCCAGACTTCTTGCACAATGCAAACAACTAATGAAGCAGGGCTCTGCAGAGGGACCGATAACTTCCCTCAAAGATGCCATCGCTATCTCTGAGCATCTTCTGACTGTGTTCTAAAGACTGGTGTCATTGTCACTGCTATGCCTGGTAAACGGTATGAGGACACTCATATTTGTGGTGCAAGATGTCAGTTTGCATCTGTGTTTCTTGGACTTGTGGATCCTTCTTTGCTGGTTTTAAAATCCACCAATATCCTGATTTGTATGATGACCAAGCAGACTATGACTCACATTTATGATTGCTAGGTTATATATACTGTGACAAAGAGAATCCCCTCTATCTGGGCTGATAAGAAGACAGAGACATCAAAATCCATATGTGGGGAATTACGTGCTCCTCCAAGTGGCTGGCACATTTACTTGGCTGCCCGCAGGCAATTGATTCCCCAGCTTTAGAGCAGCAGCTGGGTCATTTTAGCTGTTTAGCAAGGAAGGACCAAACCACAAAACCTGCAGCTTGTGCTGGGGATCTGCAAATGGATTACACTATAAAACTCTTCAGCTGAATATTTATGAGGGAAAAAAGAAAAAAAAAAAAGGATGGGAAAATAATCAGGAAAGTATCCAGTTTCCATTAACTAGTTTGGGCTGTTTAGCAGGTGAGTTATTTACAAGCAGTATTTCCTCCTGGATCTTGGTCTTGGAGGAGTAGCTCATACCCACAGCATCTGTGTGTGGGCTGATATACAAGAGAATGTGGGCAAATTTAGTTAGATTCTTTCTGGGAGCTTTTCTTCTACATTTGACCCTAGACATTACAATTACTGTAGCTAAATATATAATGACATCCCTGTTATTTAACGCTGCAATCCACTTTTGGACATCATTCGCCATTCATTTTCAGCCTTTCATTGGAGTGCCAAGCATACATTTTCAAACTACATTTGAAAAATACGTGTAGGTCAGAGGAGCTGCAAGCTTTTGTCTATGAGGTAGTGGATTTTTGGGAGTCACTTGACTTATTTTTCCATATTTCACATTCAAACCCGTCCTGTGCTTCCTCAGCACACTGGAGTTCCCCAGAGAGGTGGTGTGGTTGGGCTCATACAGGCTGGTGAATTCCTTGCCTGTCAAAACTGCCCAGGTGTGGGTGAACTCCTGAGCTTGTGGTAGAACAATGCATTACATGCCCAGTTTCAGGCTCAGATGAAATGCTTCTGCTTTTTTAAGGCAATATGCCTAATTCCGTGGGATTTACGCATACGTAGATGTAATACACACACACACACACAGACACACATACCCACATCCCCTTTATATTTTTATGTTTTGTTTCAGTTGTTCCATGCATATCATATAGGCAGTCTACACTCGAGGAGCTGTTTGCACCACATATTTAACTCCTTCTCCCTCCTGCTCCCAGCAATACTAAAATGGTTTTCAGAGTATTGTATGGGAAGCTGGAGTACTGATTAGATGAGTAAATGGATATTGCAGCAGCACAGTTGAGATCCCTTTAAAACTTCTGCATCCTAGCTAATTGCACTGTTATATAGAGAAATACTTAAATAATTGCATTTGCCTCATTCTTGCCATGTGCATTTGCCATGTGACTTTTTGACCATAAAGATGTTGATACTGTTTTTATTATTCACCCTGTAAAATACAGGGAAAACTTTCTTAGGAAAACTGCTTCTAGGGCTGAAGCTGTGCAGATATGTATTTTTTAACACCTCCCTCCCCACGTGGTTACTAAATGTGTTTTTTTTTCTGACACAACTCATGTCTGCGGGCATCCTTGGTCCAGGAGGATGCTCAGAGGAATCAAGGTACTGTGAAAGGCTGCCGGGGAGCACCATGGCTTTGTCATCTGTGCAACAACACTGCCCTCGCGTGTTCTGCATTTCAGAGACCAAACCTATGCTTCTGTGCAGGCTCTGTACGCATCTCCTCCTGCTTCTGCTTGGCTTGCTGTGGACTACAGGCAGCCAACACCATTTATTCAGAGACAGGAAAAACGTCAGTACATGTATAATCAGAAATTCATCTTGATCCTTGCGGACACAAAACATATAGCTGGTATCCTCCTCTGTGTATGAAAACTTAAGGGCTGTTAAGTTTTAATTGTTTAAGGGCTGAGATGTTGTTGAGGATGGAAAGTGGTAGTATTTGCATGGTATGTTTTTTGGGAGAGCTTGAAGTTCAAACAACTTTCTCATGACCTGCCAAAAACTTCAGTGCTAAGGTGCAGGAGTCTCCAGGTCAGTAGATTGTGGTGAAACTTTGATTTATGATTTTGTTTTATTTTAGTTTTATTTTATACTATTCATGATGTCATCAAATCTCTGAATCAGAGATTAGAAATTTTGCTACCTGGTTGATGTAGTCTTGGGCCCCAACAGGTATCATAGCTGCATGCAAGCAAAAGTGAATTGTGTGAAAGAGTGTTTCTTCACTTTGCACAGATGCATCAAGGTATAAAGTACTGATTACCACTGATTTGCTGGATTGGAAGGTATTGGAGAGGTGAAAGAGTCTTGTCCTTTTCCAGGCACCAGGTACATGTGATGGTTGACAGATAAAAGACTAAGCAACAGGCTTTGCTGAACTGACAGGATCTAAGAGTCAGTTCAGTGGAACTATTTATTTTTTTTTTTTACATCCAGTAAGAACTAAACATTTTAGTTCATTAGCTGTATGTAGGAGGAGAGATCATGATGTGGTTACAGTGTAGGAACAAGAAATATAACTGCTATTTTTGGCTCTGCCACAGACATCCCACTTGCTTTTGGGAAAACAATCTCTTGGGCCAAGGATTAGAACAGGATGCTGTTTTGCACCATGAGCAATCCCTCCTAGAAGGAGAACATGAAATGATTTGCTTGCTTGTGCAAATGCTGTGTGTGCATTCTCGTTCAGAGAGCTGATACCTTCAAATATTTCAGCCTCCATTTTCAATGTTTGGACCAGTTATTTTAGGTTAATTATCTGGCAACATTTTACCAAAGCTCTAAATCTCAGTTCTGTTTCTGCTGTTTTCAGGGGCAGGAATATTCATTCTCCAGCACAATACATAATTTTCCTATACTAATAGCTTCACTCTTTTTCTTTTTTCTTCATGAATTTGTGCCAGACAGTGTTTTGATTTCCTTGCTTGTAGTTTCCACTGTATTTAATTTGAAAGCAATGATTTTCTCCCCAAAGTCTTGTAAAATACAAGGGAAAATCCACTCGCCTCTCTCTTTTTTCTTCCTAACACATTTGCAATGTGCTGAACTATGTCTGGGATAGGGAGAAGGTGCAGATACTTTTAGGGGCTTTCTCTTTTACATTGAAACAGGATCTGAGCTCCAAGCATATCTGGAATAATATTTACAGTGCAAACCCAAATCTTTCTTGAGAACTGGCTCCAACCTCTACTGAGCCTCCTACTTCCCTTTGTCTGAATTTGCTCTTTTTGCTGTTTCTGTGCCAGCTCTTCAGGAGCAGTCTGTTCCTCCTGTTCAGGAACTCATGACCCTTCTTCTCCTTCACAGCACTTTGCTATCATCTGCTCTGTATAATTTCTTTCTAAAAGTGCAAGTGGCTCTTAGAAAAGTTACTTGGATCCGTCTATTTGTGCATCCTTATGTGGGAGACTTACATACATGGTCTTTCTTCCAAGCTCCATTTGGCTGTCTCTCCTTGTGATCCTGCTGGCTCCTCAGACTTTGCTCAGCTGCTGTCACAGGCAGCTAAAATGTGAGTGAAAGGAGCTCATGTAATCCTGCCACCCTCAAGGACACAGTGTTTCCGGCAGGTACAGTGTGAGGTTACTCAAAGCAGTTAAACCTAGACTGGTGACTATGTGTCTGTACACCCCTACCCTCAGGTGACCTTCTCATCCTCAGATGACCTTTTCATCACATAGGATTCCAAAGTAGGAGATGGGTAATTGTCTGCTGTAAAACTACGTTGCACTGCAATGGGCATGTGTACAAGACTCAAAAGACTCCAAGTCTTGCCAGCCAAATATTTTGAGCCATACTCTTCTGATTTTCAGAAAAGGAAAAAAAATATGTTCCTAAACATGATCTAGCAACCAAAAGAAGGATCCCTTCTATATGAGGACCATGGCATTTCAAATATGGCACTCCATGGAAATCCAGACAACACATAGAGAAATTGTCTAGGACAAGACAAAGAAATGACAGCTGTGAGAGAACATTAAGGTAAATATTTTAAATCTGAATTCGAGGTTGTTTTTTTTAGAGAATGTTATCAAGTAACCAAAGTGTTAGTAAAAATAATTAAAAAACAAAAGAAAACAAAACCCAAAAAACCCACCAAAACCCCCTTATCTTAAATTTGGAGCTACAAAAGAGATTTAAGATGAGAACTTTCTGACAAACCCCAGCTCAGTGCTGAAACAGCATTGTTTCAGACAAAATCATTCTTTTGTTTCCTCTTTCTAGTGTTGCATAAATCTAGATTAGATATTTGAGTAGTAGTAATTCTGAATGGTCTTAATGTTACAAATGTACATGCTGTCTCTTAGCAGCTGCCCTGGATTTTCAGCCTCTGTCTGTGGAAAGCCTCTGCATTTTTTGTATCTTTTAATCTCATAATATTTTGTAGTCATAGTATTTCCTTTTACAGGTATTAAAGTTCAAGTGATGTACAATTTTCCCTACAATTTTCCCTCATTTTTTGCCAAACTGCTACCTGTATGGATTATCTGATGCTCCTAAGATCTGCTGCATGAAATGATGGATTAACATTTACCCTGAATCAGATAATCACCTGAAAAAAACACAGGATATGAATATAAATCACCTTAAAGATGAAAAATAAGAGAATAATATAGTAGAATGAATGTAAACCCCAGGCATTCTCTTCTGAAAAACCACTGAAAAAAATAAGACAATGTATCTTCCCTTCTGGCTTGGGGAGCTCATGGTTGTGGGCTCTGTGAATATGGGGTGTGAGACCCTGGTCCTCAGAAGTCAGCCCTAAGCTCCCCTTGAACACAGTACAATTTGTACCTGGCTTGAAATTATTGGTTATTGGCTTACAAAATGAGTGTGGGAGAAATATGTTCCTTCTCATTTCGAATCAGTCACTGTAAAAGGCTTTCTTGCTTGCCATTCTGTGTATTGTTCTTCACAGTAGAAGAGACTAAGTAGGAAGGATATCCCAAGTGCCATATCAAAAACAAAATTCACATGTTTTTCTCATCTTCTGATAAACCCAAATGTATTTCCTGACTTTTTTTTTTCTTCCTATTGTTCTGATGAGCTAGAGATTTTTCAGACAATCATCATTGTCCCGCACTTACACAGTACATTAACAGGTAGCTTCTGTAACAGAAACAGAGTGGGGGGAAAGAAAAACCTTTGTGTGTTACAATTCAGCTGCTTTCTTGGAAAGGTAAAGGGAGTTCTGTGTAGGGTAAGGAACCTCAGACCAGACACACACCAGTATTCAATATCTCTTAGTTTTCTCTACCTTGTGTTTGAATCCAAGTTGAAATCAATGAGACTGGGGCACTCCTCTGAGACTGTACTGGATGAAGAGATGGAGAAATGGGAAATTCATGAGGTTATTCAGTCAAGGAGAATAGGCAAAATGTGGGAGCATATGTTGAGAGATTGAACTATATGGCTGCTTTTGGCTCAGCTCCATCTTAGGGTCAGGCAATCATCCTCAATCCAGTAAATTCTCATCATTTGAGATTTTCTTGCACCTTAAATACACATATTTCTTTATGATGGCCTGGGAAGTGAATGCAACTGTCAGTAAGAGCCATTCAGCAGCCAGTAGAGTGAAGCCTGCTCTCTCCCCTTGTTGTGGTAGGCCTGAA
>VWYK01008716.1:0-22629 GCA_013399775.1 Semnornis frantzii | reverse complement strand
AAAAAAAAAAAACAAGGAAAGGAAAATAAATGTTAGAATGGGGTCTTGTCTTCTTTTTATAGTACTATACTACTAAATTAGTTCTTGAGTGGGAAAAATGAAGGTCAAGTCTTCATTGCTCATGCTCATATGGGATGGTATTTTCGTCTTGCAAAGCTGTATCCTGCTAATGCTTATTGCTATCACGGGAACAAGGTTTGTGCTTTCCTCCTCAAGCTTCTTGCTCTTATTCTGTTTTTAAAAAACCCTATTCAAATGACCAGCTTACTTGCAAAGAAGGATAGTCTTGCAGTATTCACACATGGAAAGGAGACTCAAAAGATCTGGATTTGACTACTGATAGTCTCACTGGTCTTCTACACAATTTAGACAGTGGATATGCAAGTGGGTGAACTCAGTGCAAGATAAACTGGCTTCTTTAAAACCCCAAAATCTAAAACCTGCAAGATACAGGCTTTAAGTGCTCTAGTTGTGTTCCAGGAACGACAATTTTACCCCTGGATTAATCACAGATAAACATTTCACCATGCAGGACATCTGCCTTTTTATACACTTGTTCTTCCTTTGCGCGTAGTTGCGACGGGATGGTCTGGTGGGTTTTACACCCTGTATTTCATTTCTTAGCACAGGTGATGCTTATTCACAGTCCATCACTATGTTATGTCTTGAGCTGGGAGAAACGTTTTCAGATGAGCAAGCAGAGATTGAATCAATTTAGAATTTCAGGGTGTTCTGGGTGAATCATCTCCATCAAAAAAAGCAGAAAGTGAAAATAACTTGACAAGAGCCCTGCTGTGCTGATTCGAAGCTTTTGCAGAGGTTCCATTTCTTCTGGAAATAGCAATTACACATCTTTTGCTAAGTAATCCTTCTAATAACCTTTTTTTTTTTTTTTAAAAAAAATAAACTGTGAGTCATTCTGTAGTGAGAGGATTCCAGCTTGAAACAAAAACTCTTTCATCAGCCTAAACTTCTAAACTTATGTTTTGGCTGTGGTTTTGATTTTTTTTTTTTTTTTTCATTTCAGTTTTTTTGTGTGTTTGGTTGTTTGGTATTTTTTTTGCTTGTTTGTTTTGTTTGTTGTTGTTGTTTTGTTGTTGTTTTGGTTTTTTTCTCATTGGGCCAGTAGTGTAAATGAAAAATCAGTTGTTTCTGTAAGGTCTGTGTTGTACGAAGTGGGGGCTGTCACACCTCTTGTCTGTGGGTGTGCCCACTCCAGAGGCTGTGGTTACAAAAGTGTTTCTCTTGGTAGCTACCAAGCTACTTCTAGTTTCAGATAGTTCCCTTTTCCTTCCCTAATTCCCCACTATTTTATCACTGCATTCCCACCCCTAGCTGTGCATTTTTGCTCCCACATGGCTCTTTTCATCATGATCCTTTGAGGGGCTGCCTAGATCACAGAACTGAGCTGGTTTAAAAGAACCACTCCTTCTTTTAACCCCTTCTCAAGGTTTATTTTAAATCTGGATCTGTTCCTTGAGCAACTGATCAGAGAACAATGTGATTCACCAGATGGTTACATCAACACAAATTAACTGGCATTTTATGGAAATGGGATTTTAGCAGGAAAAGGAGAGGTGGTGCTGGAAGAGAGAAGTTCAGTTGTCACTGAATTAAGTGCTCTGTAATGATGGCCTGCAGTCAGAGATTTGATTGCAGCTTCCTCCAGACTCCACTGGCTTTAATCTCCTGCTAACTGTGTAGGTTTGTCGATGTGGGACAAAGCTTAGTATGGGCTACTAGATGAAGAATTTATTGAGTATTGATTTAGCTCCTGCTAGCTTATCCAGCCTCCCCTGATCCTTCTGCTGCTTGTTTCATTGCTATTCATGTCTGAATTAACTGTTAGTAAGAAATTAGGGTGGATAATTTGGGTTTGTAATTGGATCTGATAACTAAATAACTAGAAGTGATAAAAAAAAGGAAAAATGTGCTAATCATGAATTATTACAAGCCCAAATTAACTCAATTACCTCTTCTACAAAACAACCCCAAAACCATGCCTCCCTTTGATCGCGGTTTCAGAAACTGAAAGGTGATGGCTGCAGGTTCCTAAGCACAACCTGGAAAGAGAGGTGATTCTAGCAAAACAAAGCTGTCTGAGTGGAAAATGTGCTTCTCCCAGGCTCACAGCACAAAAACAGTAGCTCTGGCAAAAGGCAGGGCCTTGAAACTCCATCAGCAAAGGCAGCTGTGTGCTCTGCCAACTGAGCAAGAGCTCAGAGATAGTGCAGACATTTCTGCAGTACCTTCCTTGCTATATTGCAACAGGGAAAGAAAAGTGAGATGAGTCTGAGGAGTTCTTGTGAGACACACAGGCAAATGGAAGATCAGTTCAGACTTTTCCCTCCTTCACTGCAGCCTTCAGTTCCCATCTCAGGGTCCTACTTGTCATGCTGGGGAAGCGATTTTGGAAATGTCCCTTCCCTTTTGCTTGTCTGTCATACAATGCATGGCCTCCTGACATGTTGCCTGGCAGACAAGGTAACACATGCTAATTGGTTGATTGAGGAGAAGGCTGGACCATATGTGGGGTGGGTCAATGCCCAGAAAAAGACCTGGGCTTATTTTCAGAAAGACTTCCTGCCTGGCTGTGATTTAACAACCAACGAGCAGTGTTGTTGCTACAGCCCTGATGAGCACGTCTGGAGAGCTGCCCGTACTGACTGGCCAAGTTAGTGGATATTTTTGTCCTTTCATTGAATCACAGTTATGGGAATTTCATTGTAAGCATTCATTCTGTGCTGCAGCTTATTTGTGATTAACAAAATGGAGGCTCTTTATCTTTAGAAATATATACAAATGTATGATATCAGCAAGTTTTGCACTGCTTATCCGAACCTCTGCCACAGAAGAATGCAGCCTGATATATTTACAGACTGCTGATAAATGGTCTGTGCATTAATTGGAATTGGATCTTTATTTTCAGGATTGGAAGGGGCCTTTTGTGTGATGGTCACAATGTATCCTGCAAGCCCATGGAACTCTTATGGCTCCTTGTGTCATTTAAGGACAGAGCTGTGATTAATCATTTAGAAAGGGTTCCTTGCCCAAAAACTTTTGCACCATTCAGGACTGGGGCATTGGCTTTTCCCAAAAGAGAAATCTTAGAGTGCTTTAATATGAATTTATAGATGAGATTTGAATCTTGAATGGTGCTTGGCAGCATCAAAGTGTTCTTTTTCAAAAAGCAAAAAAACATTTAGGTAGTTTGGAAAGTTTTGAACTGCCACCAACACTTCCATAGCTGGGTGGAGTTAACAAGGTATGCTTCAAGGATTCAGAAGGAGCAGTTCATTTGAGGGTTGATGTCACAGTGACTTGAGAAAATGTCTTTACCTCTGAGTGATATCTTTGGGTGATTTTCCTCCCCCAAAGTGGCAATAGAGCCCTCTGACCATTGCAGTAGTTTAAGCCTGCGTGTGACGCCAGTACCCCCCAGGCAGAGAGGGATCTGGGGGTACTGGTAGATAGTAGGCTGAACATGAGCCAGCAGTGTGCCCAGGTGACCAAGGAGGCCAATGGCATCCTGGCCTGTGTCAGGAATAGTGTGGCCAGCAGGACCAGGGAAGTCATTCTGCCCTGTGCTCAGCACTGGTTAGGCCACACCTTGAGTACTGTGTCCAGTTCTGGGCCCCTCAGTTTGAGATGTTGAGTTGCTTGAACATGTCCAGAGAAGGGCACCAAGGCTGGTGAAGGGGCTGGAGCACAGCCCTGTGGGGAGAGGTTGAGGGAGCTGGGGGTGTGCAGCTTGGAGAAGAGAAAGCTCAGGGCAGACCTCATTTCATTCTACAACTACCTGAAGGGAGGTTGTAGCCAGGTGGAGATTGGTCTCTTCTCCCAGGCAACCAGTGACAGAACAAGAGGACATAGTTTCAAGCTGTGCCAGGGCAGGTTCAGGCTGGATGTTAGGAAGAAGTTCTTGACAGAAAGAGTGATTGGCATTGGATTGGGTTGCCTGGGGAGTTGGTGGAGTCCCCATCCCTGGAAGTGTTTAAGAGGAGGCTGGATGAGGTACTTAGTGCCATGGTTAGTTAATTAAAAGGGTTAGGTGATAGGTTGGGCTTGATGATCTCAGAGTTTTTTTCCAGCCTAGTTAATTCTGGGATAAAAAAAAAAGAAACAAAAATAAAACAAAACAAAAGAAAAAAAAAACCAAACAAACCCAAAACAACCCAAACATTTAAAACCACATTACTCAATTTTTGCCTCCTCTTTTAGGTCTCCTTTTTGCATCTCCTCAGAGTCATTTGTAGTTGTTTGAGCTCTTAGTTTGAGCTCTATGCCATCAATTTTCCTCTCTCCTCCATCTACAGACGAATGTTGCATTCCTCTGTTAAAATGCTGTGTCTCTCTCACTGCTGCACCCAGCTGCAAGCAGGAAATACAACAGCTGCGATGCATCATGACACTCAGCAAAGTGGTCACCTACTTCGGCGTCTGCTTCTCAGACCAACTTTAGTCTTCAGAAATTGGCAATCGCCTTTACTCCAGGGACCATTTTGCTTTCCTGGTTGGTTCAGAATGTTGTACACCTAACAGACTTACCAGCAGTTTGTTGTGAAAACTCTGTCCTTCGGCGCTGTGCAGAGTGCTAGGCAGAATACAGAAAGATGAAACAAAGCTGAGATTAAAGCTCTACAGATGCTCTTCTTGTGCTACCAGCCTTGCTGTCCTCCACACGTCTGAAGGTCTCTGTATCCTTAAAATCACTGCAAGTGTACTGATAAACAACACATGCTGAGCAGAAGGTCACATATATCTCTGAGAGACATATATATGTCTCAGTCTCTCTGTTTCTCTCTCTCTGTGTATACATCTGCATAAATGGGAATGTTTTCTCCATCCTCTCCCTCACACCCCCCCCTTTTTTTTTTCTCCTCTCTGTGAAGCCTTTTTCCTCCACCTTACCCTACTCTTCATGTCAGTCCAAAGTATGCTGAAGCAGTCTGCTCCTTGGCACATTTTAAGAGGAAAATGACATTGAAATTGGACTAAATGCAAAAAGAGACTTTTCTCTAGTGACAACTGGCTAATTGATGTCAAATCAAATAACTTTAAAGAGCTGTGATGGCTACAAATCAGCTCAGAGAGGGCAATACCAGTTCATTCTACTTCACGCAGGGGCTGTGCTTTGCAGTTTAAGCGACAGCACTCTGGCATTCAGGGCTTCTTTATAACCCAAACAAATCAAATCTCAAATCTTTTTGATCCTGATGCCTGACAATAGTTGATGATTAAAACTGCTGCAGTGGAGTCTGGGAGCAGTTATTATTACAAATAGCTGCAGTTTTGCCATTCCCTGTTCTTTTCTGTGGGTCGGGAGGCTCAAGGCAAGAAAAGCCAGAAAGAACATAATAGATGCTAAGAAGAGAGGTCAAGAGAGACCAGGGAAAAAAGTTATTTCTAACAGAGTAATTTTAAGGCTATCAGACCTCTCTCTCTCTTTACCTCTAAGCTTCAGATTTTAATCTAAAAAGTAAAAAAAAAAAAACCCACAAACAAAAAACAACAACAACAACAACAAAAACAACTCATAAAGAATAATTTTAAAGCTAGTTTCCCTGTGATGATTCCCTGAATTAGAACTGAATCATCCATTGGTCTGGACTAAAGAACTACAGTTTTAGACTGTGTCCATTCACTGTTGCAAGAGCAGAGCAAGGGAGGGAATTCTGCCCCTTTACTCTGCTTTCATCAGACCCCACCTGGAGTCCTGTGTGCAGTTCTGGAGCCCCCAGCACAGGAAGGACATAGAACTGTTGGAGCAGGTCCAGAGGAGGGCCATGAAGATGATCAGAGGGCTGGAGCAGTTCTGCTATGAGGACAGGCTGAGAGAGTTGGGGCTCTGCAGCCTNNNNATTGGAGGAGGCCTGGAGTGACCTGTGCTAGTGGGAGGTGTCCTTGCCTATGGCAGGGGGTTGGAACTAGGTGATCTTTGAGGTCCCTTCCAACCTTACCATTCTATGATTCTATGATTCTAGGACACAGAAATGTGGCAGCTCTTGTCTTGCTTTGGGTTGAATCATTTTTTATTAAGTAACTGTGATATCTTTATTACCAATTATCATCCTGCAGAGAGAAAAGGTAAGGTTGTGCAAGACCTTGTCAATAGTCCCTCCACAGCCTTCCTGCAGGCCCCCTTCAGATACTGGAAGGCTACTCTAAGGTCTCCCCAAAGCCTTCTCTTCTGGATTAGCATCTCTTCTGGATGCAAAATATCAGCCTCCAATACCACCTGCCTGCTGATGTGGTGCGAAGGGGCAGTGATTTAAAGATCATTTTAAACATTTACTGTTTTCTGGCTGTAGAAGATTTTCCCTTCCCCAAAATCTAAAATTTAAAAAGTGCCTCCTCAGAGCATGAGGGGCAGTGCTTTTTGCTCTCTGAGGTGGAACAAAGTATTTCCTTTATGAAAGAAAAATGGGTTTGATTTTAAGCGGTAGGAACATTTTCGCATATTTTTCACGCTGTGGAATTCAACCATCCACCAAATATTTCAAATGTGAATTCTCCAAGAGCTCTGCTGAAGGACATTTACCTCCTCATTCTGCATTAAAGCATAGCCATGAATGTTGTGATTCCAAACAGTAATATCCTGCCATTTTCTCCTCCAGATATCAGGGTATCATTCCAAAATCTCCTATGCATAAAGGAAGTTTTCTATGCCACTTGTAGAATCTGAAAAGCAAGAGGATAAAGTTAATGGGCTGGAAATAAAGAGAGAAAGAAATAAATGGTACAATTTAATTTATAAAGCTTAAAATGGAGGGGGGGGGGAAGAAGACAGAATAAGCTTAATCTAAGCACATAACTCATAGTCTTGTACATGAAAAAACATAATGGTATAGACTTCTTTACCTAGTGAAAACCTTACTTGAGCTTTGGTGTATAACAATCATTTACACTTTCTAGGAATCTGGGAAATTATTTGGCCTAATTCCTCTTTAAAATAAAAATTAAAGTTAAAAAAAATAAAACAAAAAATCTTGATCCATTTATCATTTAAACATCCCATTAACCTAAATTAAATGCTCTCTTGTAGGATTTTAATTTAGCACACTGAACCCCAAAATAGAAAGGCCACTTAAAATTACAAACCCCATACTGCAGCCACCACCCTCTTTGATTTCAGTCATCCTTATTGTCCCAAACTTGTTTCCAATCCTGGCAAGCAGGAAACCTTTTTCTCTGTGTGTGTCTGTGTGGTGACAGTTTTTTCACTGGTGTGTTTTTCTGTTAATGTTCATTAATTTACATTGGGTGCATCAGGAAAAGTGTGTCCAGCAGGTCTAGAGAGGTTCTTCTCCCCCCTCTGCTCTACCCTACTTAGACTACACCTGGAATAGTGTGTCTAATTTTGGGCTCCCCAGTTCAAGAGAGACAGGGACCTGATAGAGAGAGTCCAGCAGAGAGCCGTGAGGATAATTGTGAGACTTGGGCATCTCCCCTATGGAGAGAGATTGAGAGACCTGGGGCTGCCTAGTCTGCAGAAGACTGAGACGGGATCTGATTAATGTCTATAAATATCTGAGGGGTGGGTGTCAAGTGGCTGGAGCCAATCTCTTTTACTGGTCAGCAACAATAAAACAAGGAGCAACAGCTACAAATTGAAACACAGAAGGTTTCGCCTCAACATGAGGAGAAACTTCTTTACAGTGAGGGTGACAGAGCAGTGGAACAGGCTGCCCAGAGAGGTTGTGGAGTCTCCTTCTCTGGAGACTTTCAAAACCTGCCTGGATGTGTTCCTGTGTGAACTACCCTAGGGGGTCCTGCCTTGGCAGGGAGGTTGAACTTGATGATCTCTGAAGGTCCCTTCCAACTTCTAACATTCTGCGGATCTATGAAGTGGCTTTGGCAAACTAATAAAGGAAGTAAAAGGATATATGGCCATTGTTTTATTTCTCAAGGTCTCCTGTGTTCTCTAGAATTGTTCTATAGGGAGAAAAGTAATTTGTGAAGTATGCATCCTAAGGACAGCCTTGAAGTTTCCTTGCATCCTTGGCAGCTTAAGCAGGAGGTTGCCACCAATAAGGCAGGGTTAGTTTCACTTGAAAATCTCTCTGAGGCATCTGTGAGCTCTTATTAAAAACCAGATCATCAGGGTACTTCTCAGTGTGGCAAAAAAAAAAAAAGATAAAAAAAGAAAAAAAAGAAAAAAAAAGATGCATTTTGAAGAAAGAAAGGAGCAAATGCTTTCAGAATGGCCACTTCAGAAGGGCCCCACCAAGCTGTTCATCCACAACAGATCTACCTAGCTCATCTGGCTCTGGGGTAGCCAGGGAGTCAGATGATGAGAGTTTCTGTCATTACAAGCAAACCAAAAGATCAAACACTTATTTTCTGACAAAAAACAAACAAATGAACAACAAAAAAAAACCAACCCAAAACCCAACCAGATTAGCCCCCTGCTAATCCAGAATGAGCCAGAACTCTGGTTTTAGCTTTCAAGTTGCTGTCTAGATGTATCTCAGTATTCTTAGAGCTGAAAACTGTTGGTGTTACACCTGAGCCTGAGCAATACTCAGGCCTCATAGCTTCAAACACAGGTCATCTACCAAAGCCAGAGCTGGTTACTGCTGCCTTTTTTAAAGGATGGTGTGGTACTGGTGTCTGCAGGAAGCCTGCTGCCAGGTCTTCCCTGTGGTGAAGGACATACTCAGTTCTTGTCTTTGCCTGTGACAAATAAAAAGCTGCTTCTCCAGAAGCTCCCTGGTGAGCACCGTGTACACCTTAGTAGACCAGTCTGGGCCATTTGGAACAGCTGCTACACACACACACACACACAAAATCATTAAGGCAAAGAGAAAGTGTCCCAGCACAGTTTCTCTGTACTACGGTGAATTGTGTCCCAAAGACTGCACAGCATGAGGCACCCAAACAAGATCCCTTTCTTCTTTCTCCCCCAGTGGTTACCCCATAGTAAAGAGCTGGACCTGCTAACTGTGACCTAACAAATCGTGGGTCTGTTGAGCAGATTTCTAGCTTTGTTTTCACTGAGAAGCTGTGAGCTCCAGTAGCAGGTAGCACAGCAGAAGCTCAAGTTGTCTTGATAGTTATTAACCTTTCAGAGCAAGTCAGTTGTCTCTAAGGAAGGATTATACTGAACCTCAATACACCCACCAGAAAGGCAGCTCATTGAAACAAGAACGCTGTGCCTCACCACACACACCCACACCTCTTTCACAGAATCACAGAATTAACCAGGTTGGAAAAGACCTTCGAGATCATTGAGCCCAACCTATCACCTAATACCTTATAATCAATGAAACTAAGGCACTGAGTGCCTCATCCAGCCTCCTTTTAAACACTTCCAGGGATGGGGACTCCACCGCCTCTCCAGGCAGCCCATTCCAATGCCAATCACTCTTCTGTCGAGAACTTCTTCCTCACATCCAGCCTTAACCTGCCCTGACACAGCTTGAGACTGTGTCCTCTTGCTCTGTCCCTGGATGCCCGGGAGAAGAGACCAACCCCACCTGGTTACAACCTCCTTTCAGGTAGTTGTAGAGAGCAATAAGGTCTGCCCTGAGCTTCCTCTTCTCCAGGCTGAAACAACCCCAGCCCCTTTACCATGGACTGGTGCAAGAACACTGATATGTCTTCTCTTATCCAGGTCAACCAAGCAGTTCAGGGCAGGGTTTAATCCACTGAGCAAAAATATGCCTACTGTTTCTTAGTTTCAGCTCTCCTTTTGAAATAAAAAGGAATTCAATCCAACAAAATCCCAGTGGATCCACCAGCCTCCCAGTCATCTGTCTTAAGAGGGAATGAAATGAATTTAATCTCCATAGATCATATTGCACGCTGCATTGCCAGCTGTCTTCTAGCGGAGGCTGCCGTTGCTCAAAGGTCATGGTACAAATCCCTTGATTAAAACACAACAACAAATACATTTTAAACAAGCAAAACCATAAGACTCCACCATAAAGTAGATTATGTGAAGTAGATACTGTTAAAACAGTCTAAATACCTCTTTAAGGCATGAGTTTAGTTATCTTGAAGCATATTAGAGAGTGCAATAAAATTTAATGGCCAGCAGTAAAGTGTTTATGTGTGGCCCTGAACACAGAATTGTCCAACCATGGAACGTGGTAACTTTGCTGCACGAGTCAGCTGTGCACAGCAAACAGAGCCTGGGCCCCTGTTCTAGCTGGCATTGCATCTACTCAGGAAGAGCTCAGCACACAGACCCCAGGGAGCCCACAAATGGGGACAGGTATTCACCTTTGGTGAGGCCACACATCAAGTACTGTGTTCAGTTTTGGCCAGTGCAATACAAGAGAGATGTGGAGGTGCTGGAGCAGGTCCAGAGGGGGGCAATGAAGCTGGGGAAGGGTATAGAGAATAAATCTTATGAGGAGTGGCTGAGGGAGCTGGGGATGGTTAGTTTGAAAAAGAGGAGTCTGAGGGGAGACCTCATTGCTGTCTACAACTACCTGAAAAGACATTGTGGAGAGGCTGCTGCTGGTCTCTTCTCACAGGTCACTGGAGTCAGAACAAGGGGGAATGGCCTCAAGCTGAGGCTGGGTAGGTTTAGATTGGACATTAGGAAAAAGTTTTTCATGGAGAGAGTGGTCAGGCACTGGAATGAGCTGCCCAGGAAGGTGATTGAGTCACCAACCATGGATATGTTTTAGGGTCATTTGGATGTGGTGCTTAGGGATATGGTTTAAGGTGAATCTTGCAGAGCAGGGTTAGAGGTTGGACTTGGTAATCCTGAGGCTCTTTTCCAACCTGGATGTTTCTGTGATTCTGTGAAACCAGTGCCAACTCAGGTCTGTTAGGGCAGATCTGGCTTGCACCTTCTGAGAAACTGATTTAGAAAATCCATGCTTGTGTGCATGTACATGTGTGTTGAAACACAGCCCCAAAAAGAACAGCACTGAGTTTTGACCTGCAGCAATTCTTTTTCCATCCAGTGTGAAAGCTGGAGTTCTTCCACACCAATTCACACAGGCAGCAGTGCTCTGCAGGTTCTACAGCTAATTGCAAGGCCCCTTGATTTTTTTCCTCTCTTTTGTTATGATGCATTCTAGGACCTGCTAGCATCGGTGCTATGTTAGGTATGGTGCTGATGGCCATTTGATGGCAGCTGCAAACTTCTTATGGATCAGCCGTTGGAGGCTAGACCTGTCACTGAATATGGACACCAGTGAAGATGTGGTCCTGCACAAAGGACAAGGCTCGGAAGGAAGGAAGGAAGGAAGGAACTCGGAAGGAAGGAACTCGGAAGGAAGGAAGGAAGGAAGTCGGAAGGAAGGAAGTCGGAAGGAAGGAAGTCGGAAGGAAGGAAGGAAGNAGGAAATTGGTAACATTTTTTTGGTCACATTTGGCATGACTGAACAGAATTACAGACAGTAGGAGTCCGTGCCACTAGTCAAGATGCCAGGTTGGAATTCAGAAATCTGATCTGCATTTTTCTTATCTGTCAGTGACTGTGATGTGCCATGCAGCAAAAGTTACTTTACAAGCCTCCCCTTCCCATCTGTGTTTTTATTTAGATTGCTGGATTTCTGCTTTTCCATACATTTCTGTATCATCTAAACAAAAGTGCTCTAGAGTGGAGTACTGAAGCGTTTCCATCATAAGAAGCAACCTCAGTCTGTCAACCTGGAAATAAATCTGGTGCATGACTGTCTGAAAGGTGCTATATAAAGATACAGGAGGTGGATTGTAAGGTGAATGCTTTCCGTCATTCATATTCCTTTAATAAATTCATCCTGTTTCCACAGTGGTCAGATATGCTTCTGCCTTTTCCATACTTTCATTTGCCTCTTAAGCATGCAAGTTTTCCAGAGTCCCTGCTTCAGATAACAGGCCAGGTGGCTACACCTGACTGCATGGTTACCTGCTGGTGCCTCCATAGCTTCTTGGCCTTTTCAAAAGCCCAAGAACATATTTAATACCATGGGCTGTGTTATCTGCTGGGGACAAAGCTCACCAATGGCTTGTGACGCATTTAGCCAAGTGCCTTATACCCAAGTCTGGTTTCTGGACTCTGTTGTGATGTTGCTGTACTTTCACCCTTTCCTCAGCTTACTGTGAGCCCCATCTCTGCAACTGGGAAAGTGAAGTCTCCCATAGCAGAGCTTCTTCACCTGCACCTCTTCACACCAGGGTGGGCTATGGACACAATTTTGCTAGAAAGAGGGCGGAAAAAGGCAATCAAGAGTGGGTCAGTTCAGAGAGTCCCCTGCTCATCCCAGCTGAACCCTTCAAAACAGACAAAGAAAAGCTGGAACAGTGCCACAAGGAGCAGAAGGTGATGCATATTCAAGACGACAGCGCGAGCAGAGATGTATGCATGAGCACAGCTCTTCCTTTTCCTCAGAGCATGCATTACAATATTCCTTAAATAAGTAAAAAAATGGTTTTAGTCAGTTCTATTTGTTTTCAGCTAGGAGGTGTGGATAGACAAGGAGGTGAGTGGGAAGGAAGCTTGCATTTTAATTTGCAAACTGGCTCACTTTTTATGCTTTAACCTCACTCACCTTTGCTTGTCTCCCAGCACTATGCTAACCTCTCCTGCAGAGTAAAGCAGGGAAGGGGTTGTGTAATACACCCCACGGGGTTTTTTTCTGCTGTTTACTACTAGCTAGGCTGCACAGTCCAGACACCTAGAGGAGCCCCCTGACATGGCCTGGTGAAGGGCTTCAGTGAGATCTGCTCTAAGTGCTCTCAGATTGGGCTGGGCAGGTACATTCACTCTATTAAAATGTTCTGTTATTTTCTCAGCAGCGATGCCTGCAGCATGTCACTGCCATATATCAAAAGTCGTTCAGGTATGATGCCTGTGCTGGTTTGAGGCTAATTGGAATATTTTAATAGAGGAAATTATATTATAGGCTGTGAAAAGGAAACAATGGTGATGTCTGCTTCACTCATAGGCTTGCTGAGATGTTTAAGAATAAGTACTCAAAACACAGATAACACAGGCAGTCTCTCAGGCACAGCATCTCGAGCTGTCTAGCAGCTTCTGGCTTTCTCCTCTTTCGAGTAACCTCACTAACCACTTTCCTTCTAACTCCCCTGGCCGATCCTCCAAACTGACCTTGCACAGAAGGCAAACCTTGGGGTAAGGTGTAGGGGTGGGGAGAAGGTGGAAGGGTGGTTGGGAGCCCCTCCTGGGGTCTCTGATTTCTGGGAGGGGAGTTGTGTTTCTGTATTANCCCAAACAGGTGCCTTTATCATAGAGCTCACAAGTGCTGGAGAGCATTCAATGGACCCCCTCAAGGTGAATAAACTATTCCTTGGTCTTGCTCCGGGATACCCTGTTAACGAAACTGAAGAGCTGCAATCACTTCTTCAAACTGTGCATCTGCTGATTACCTGAAGTTCTAGCTCAGCCAGGTGAGACTTAAACTTTCTTTGAGAGGTGTAGACTTTTCCTCGTGCACCCAGCAGTACAAGTTGCTGGTTATTACACAGCTGTTGGGCCTGCCTGCTTACAAGACTGATCAACCAAAGGGACAAGTAATGAATTCTCTTTACAGCTTGCTGTCCTCATTTGGATAAGCAATCAACTAAGCAAGAGGCTGTTTTTTAATTTGTGCTCACAGTGCACAGCTCATCTGCTACTTCTCATACGGTACAAGGGAACACCTCAACTTTTTCCCATCAGCTATGCACTGTTTCCCTCTCCATCATGCTATACCTAGCAACTGCAACAAGAACTATTTGATTCCTTTTTCCTCCTGTGTTTCAAGCAGGACCTTATGTGCCTCTTGGCTCGGGTGGGTGAACAGTCTCCTGAAATCACCGAGTCCTAGGCTTAAGAGGCAATGGGAATGCAAAGCTTTAAGTCCACCCATTAAAAAAATTATCCATGTGAGGTGAATATATATCTTTTTGCTGAATTTAAGTAGTTGAGTGTAAAGGGTGCTACTTCATGAGTTTCAAGACTTTTAATGACTCTGTAAAAAAATCTATACCTGGAATGGGGTTTGTGTTTACTGACTGTGTAGGAAATGCAGGCTCCTCATGCATTAGGTAAATCAGGCACAGATGCCTCTCCCTGCATTCTAACCACTCAGATCATCAGCTACTATAAATCAGCTAAGACTCACAAATGCCAGTAGATATTTTTAGATCTCATCCAAAGGTCCCCTAAACAGCAAGGCTCATCTGTTTTCATCCTCATGTAAGACAACAGAAGATGCTTTTCTTTTTGGGGAGGTGGGAAGAGCGTATTAGAATTTAGGAAAGTACTATAAAGGAGAAAAAAAAAAAAGTTTAAAAGTTTCTGTATTAAAAAAAAAAGCCTCAGCGTTTGGAAAGTAGGAAGAAAAGGGAAAGCGGGGAAATGGAAAAAGAGAACAGACAAGGAAAAACCAGAGCTAAAAATCCATCTCTGTTGCATAATGTAGCTTGTGAGGATTTTCAGGAGCAGTGGAATTACATGTTACTTATTGGTAATCATGTCTAACAAGGTGTTCAGTATCTGCTGACTTAAGCAGCTAAAGGAAGCAGAGGTATTTCCTCTTATCAATATTTAAATGTCTCGTAAAATCCCTGCTAACTGGATTATCACCCTGCTAGAGCTGTCACTGTGCAGGTCTAGCTGCCAGGCTGGAATGAATAACAGAAGTATATGTGCCTGTGTTTGTATGCAGTTTTTTGTCCCTCTTTCACTTGGCTTTAAAGAGAGATCCCAGACACTTCCACTGGGTTTGTGGACAGGAGTGTTCCATGGCTAACTAGCAGATAGGAAAGTTGTGACACTTTTTCTAACAAATGAAGACACACTCAAGCTTTTTCTGCCTATCTCAATGGTTCAAAAAAGTTCAAAACCTCTTATGAACTTTTCACTCATCTTGAAAAAGGTAAAAGGGACAATGAGAAAAATTAAAAAATCATCACAGAGGCTCATCTTTGCTTGGGCTGGCCTCCAAAGCATTAGAATTCAAATTTCTCTAAAATTAAGAGCTCCAAACCCTTACATTTTAAAAGAAATTAATGGCTTCTAACATATTGACTCCAGAAAATGGAGATTTAAAGAAATAGAACTCCTATGCAGTTCCTAGTAGAGCTGAAAAATAACCGTCACCCTCTTCAAGGCTGAAAACAGTGGGAGAGAAAAAAAAAAGAAGAATTTATTTCAGGGAAGAATACATTAACCCAGACATTAGCACGGAGACAGAAACAATCTTGTTGCAACTGTAATGAAGGAGGTAATCAGATGTGTGCTTACAAGCCACTCTCAATTTTTTAACACCAGTCAGCACCAGTTATTGGCTATCTGAGGTCAGCCATGGAGGGAGTGGGAAAAGGAGTTTAGTTAGGTTGGTACCTAACTTACTTTCTGAGTTGTGGACATGGCCCTGGAGGATTTGCTCCCCTCAGAAACAAGAAGCAGTAGGGAAAAAGGAAAAGGCACCTGTTAGGACTGAAGTGTTAAAGGTAGGTCTTGTAATGACCACACATCACACTTGGCTGTTCTCTGATGACTGAGTCCATCTCCATCTGAAGTCAGTAGGACTACGTGGGGGTCCCTCTCAAGGGTTAGGAACTACTATGCTAAAGCTATGATGAGCTGCTTCAAACTAAGAATTTGCTCCTTTCCCCCTCTGCTCCTTCTCCTTCTAATCCTTTTCCTTTCTTTGTGCCAGTTTGTGTGACCTCTTAAACTGATTCACCTCTCAAAGTAGCCAGAAAGCTCCTTACATTTCCACGGCTATGGTTTTTCTAATTGCTTGTTGAGCAGAATCAATTCACCAAAGATCTGTGTGTCTAGGCAGAGAGACCATAGAGCAGTGTTGCTTTATTTTTTTTTTTTTCTTTTGGTGTCACCAAGATTAATTTGCTTCACCTTATTACACCTTAAAGAGCACAGAATAAGGCACCATTAGAAAATATGGGAGGGCTGAGGGACTAAATCGCTGGGGGTGTAGCTGGAGATGTTCCTAAGGGTGGCAGGCTGTCAGACTTTTGTCTAGATGTTGCATGCTCTGCACTAGCTCTTCAGAAGGCTGTGATCATCCTTGTCTATTGCCACATGGCATAAACATTGAGGGCTGCATTATAGATTATGAAAATATAATCATTAAAGCAGAGATGAAACTTAACTAGATGTGAGGAAAACAGTTTAAAACTGCGAAGAAATGTTCAGTCAGTGAATATTGCTATGAAAATAGCCCTGAAGACTAAAGCCTTTTTATCCAGCTTGGCTAGCATGGCATGAAAACTGCTATCCACACCTGTTACAACATCTTAGAACCATATCCAAGGGAAGTTTGACTCCTGCAGCATGATTTCCCTGGTACCTGCAATGGATTAGATGATACAATGCCAAACAGGGAAGGTGGCAGGTTTTCAGATGCAGGCAGATGTCTGCTAGGAGTTTGAATAACTTAATCTAATCCTCCTACAGAGGAGTCTATCCATAGCAGAATAATCGTAGAATGGAAACGTTGGAAGGGACCTCAAAGATCATCTAATTCCAACTCCCTGCAGGGGGGTCCAATAGGCAGGGACACCTCCCACTAGTACAGCTCACTCAAGGTCTCATCCAACCTGGCCTTGAACACCTCCAGGGAGGGAGCAGCCACAACCTCCCTGGGCAGCCTGTTCCAGTGTCTCACCACCCTCACTGTAAAGAACTTCTTCCTAACATCCAGTCTAAATCTCCCCTCTGCCAGTTTCAACCCATTGCCTCCTGAAAGTAAATCAGTTCTTGAATGACAGCTTCGTGCTCAACTTGTTGGCTCCAGTGCAGCTATCCTTACCCACACAGTAATTCTCAATTCTGTTCACAATTAATCTAGCCTCTTTGTTGACACCAGCACACTGACTCATGCAGTTTTGCAAGTAAGGACACAGTCAGGCCTCTGGAGACAAAATTCTCTTTATTCCCTGAAGTCATGTTTCCCAACTGCTTGTTAATTTCCACCATCTTCTACTTCTGCTGGCACAAAGCTAAATTCCTCACTTTCAATTGACTTCACCCAATTGTTTTTCTCTTTTCCTGCCTCTTGTACTTTGTTTCCCCTAGGACACACTCACTGCACCCATTACTGTAATGACTTAATAGCTTTTAGATCTCTTCATCCCTCATCAGTGAGCCTTCATTTTTTCTACTGCAATATTTAACATGACTTTACTGGAGAAGGGAGTAGAAGAAAGAGAGAAAGGACACCTCACATTAAACTGCTTTCCAAGAAAGTGACTTTTACATAGGGATCTATGAACTGAGCTGTTGTAGCTTTCCGATCATTATATCCTTTTTTCACACTTGAAAAACATCTACCAAACCAAAAATCAATTCTATTTTGTCATCAAAATCATATTTCTCCAGGGAAAAATAAAAAAGAAAAGTGTCCTATCTTCAAGGAACTAATAAAAACGGAAAGGGTGATTGGGGGCCATATGGCATGGCAGAAATTTCATCTCGAGGATGGACAGAAGTTAATGACAGTACTCTTTCTTTGTACCTTTCTCTTGGCATCTATCAAGTACATTTATGTATTTCTTCCTTCCCCTGTGGGATCTTTATGTTTTGAGAAATTGGAGAGACTTTTTGAGGAATAAATATTTCCTTGCCCCTGTGTATGTCTTTGGCACCTTGCGCATTCCTCTACGAAATACAAGCTCCCCCTCACGCTCTTTCTCCACAGCTGTAGCTATGCTATAGGTTCTGGGACACATAATGCAGGGCATGCTTGGAGAAGCATTGGCCTTGCAGGACTGCAGTTCAAAACTCTGTTCACACAGCTACACAGGACTGCAGTTCAAAGCTCTTTGCACAACTTACAGCAAAATGCTAGTAAAAGAGATGTCCTCCACCAGCTCTTCTACAAATCTCCAATTGTCACTCATCGAGATCCTGGTGCTGCAGGATATTCCCAGAACAGCCTAGCAATGCCTTCCATCTTGCTGAGGTATTGTCAATGTCTTGCAAGGGAGACTTGTCTCCTGCTGAAATATCCCATTTCATAAAAACCACAAGTGGTTTTCAGAGGTATTGAAGGAGACACTGCGGTGCTAAGAATGATACTCCAGGATAGAGCTGGATGTAAGTAAAGCTGAGATCAGGACATATAACAGGAATTCAGCAATGGGCAATAAAACTGTGTTATTACCTGAGATTTATAGCTTTCTGCAGCTCCTGTATTGCTGCTTTTACTAAGAAAAAGAGAGAACCCAAAAAAGTGCTGGGTAAGATATACTCCTGATGTGATCACAAATGTCAGTTCTAGGGATACTACAGAGGCTGCTGCATCCAGAAAATTATAGAGTCTTCTTTAGCAGCTCTAAGCATAAGACAAACTTATATTGCTGTAGGACAGCTTCAAGAACTTGCAGATCAAATCAAACCTGTAGTCCTTGCAATTGGTAGTGAAAGCAGATTGAAACTGGAGTAGGAACTCCCCCTATCCAGAGGAAAAGAAAGCTGCAGGGCAGGAGAGAAATACAGCAAAGTTCTCAGCAGAGGGTGAGCTGTTCAGACCTCCCAGCAACATATCTTTTGGCCAATTTTAGCTGCTATTGAGCTCAAATGATTGAAACAAGCATTTAAATGGAGGGAAAAGGAAGCACTTTTGGAAAGTTTTTTGGCTACTGGAGATTCTCCGTAGCCAAAAGCTGGAGCCATGGTAAACCAGTTCCAATATGCATTAGTAATCATCGCTTTGTATTTGCCCCCCCAAGGCTGGACTGATCTTCTGCAGCCAGGTTGTACAATCCATCGCTGACCTTCCAAGTTTTGCTTGAGCAGCTGACATTGGGAATATAGAATTGAGTACTGTTTCTCTCTCAAAAATTTGAGAAGAAAATTCTGAATTCTGTCAGAATAAAAGATATATTGAATGCATGACTGAAATAGCCTGCTCTTTGGAAGGATCTCATAGCATAAGGACTTGTGGAAACAGGAGCTACTCAACTCTTGTTTCCTTGTTTCACTCAGTAAGTGGCTGCTGGGAGAATGCATGCAAATTTGGACAAGCAGCATCAGGGCAGAGGTTACTGACATACAGTCTGAGAGCAGCCAGGCAGAGAGGGATCTGGGGGTACTGACTGACAGTGATCTGAACATGAGCCAGCAGTGTGCCCAGGTGGCCAAGAAGGCCAATGTTATCCTGGCCTGTATCCAGAATAGTGTGGCCAGCAGGACCAGGGAAGTCATTCTGCCCCTGTACTCAGCACTGGTTAGGCCACACCTTGAGTATTGTGTCCAGTTCTGGGCCCCTCAGTTTAAGATGTTGAGGTGCTTGAACATGTCCAGAGAAGGGCACCAAGGCTGGTGAGGGGGCTGGAGCACAACCCTATGAGGAGAGGCTGAGGGAGCTGGGGGTGTGCAGCTTGGAGAAGAGAAAGCTCAGGGCAGACCTCATTTCTTTCTACAGCTACCTGAAGGGAGGCTGTAACCAGGTGGGGGTTGGTCCCTTCTCCCAGGCAACCAGTGACAGAACAAGAGGACACAGTCTCAAGCTGTGCCAGGGCAGGTTTAGCCTGGATGTTCGGAAGAAGTTCTTGACAGAAAGAGTGATTGTCATTGAAATGGGTTGCCTGGGGAAGTGGTGGAGTCACCATCCTACAGGTGTTTAAAAGGAGACTGGATGAGGCACTTGGTGCCGTGGTTTAGTTAATTAGGATGTGTTAGGTGATAGGTTGGACTAAATGATCTCAAAAGTCTTTTCTAACCTGATCAGTTCTGTGATTCAAGTAAGCAAAGCTTTAGTAGGCTGTTATCAGAGACAAAAAGAAAAGTTACTCTATTCTGAGATAACGGTGATCCTGTGGCAAGTGGGTGGTTCAGAGAACAAGAGGTTAGGATTCGATATAGAGATGTGTGAAGACTTTTTTGCCCTGAAGTTATGAAATTCCCTTCACTTGGTGGAGTGAAACTGAATTTTCTGGCCTACATCTCACTGATCTGTTGATGACATCTGCTTCAGGATGCCTGAATTGAATTGGATAACTAATCCACCAAGGAGCTCTTCCTGATTTCAGAGGCTTACTGGGAGTGTATGTCCTATGGCAAAGTCAATTGATTGCCACAATGATGAAGATCCAGACCTCACAGCCCACCCGTTCACTAGAGCAGAAATAAGTCTTCCTTACCAAGAGTTTACACCCACAGAAATATCCCAAAGCAGCTCAAGAATGCTGATGGATACATACAAGAATCCAGCAACAGCAACTGTTTGGGGGTTCACTGCATTCATCAGCATAACTAAACTCCTAACACAATCTATCAGCCGTAATCTACAGGACAGGCTGCTGTTACATTGTAGGGATTTTAGGAGAGGAAGTAAAGATTTAAATTCTCTCCTTCAGCTCATCTCCTAGATTTGTATGTAAACAACCTTTCTGGAGATGCTTTTTGACTCAAAGATGTGGATTTCTTTATATCAGTCTCATTCAGTGTGAAAGCCTGGAAGTGGAGCGAGAAATAGGGGAGCTAAGATTAGTCACTGATTCTGGGTGATGAGCTTGACTGTATCTGCCTGAAAACTAATATCCACAAAGGGGGCTGCTAATCTGAAGTAATCACCCTGAGCCCTCTCGGGGTGGGAGAAGAGGAACTGTGGGCAATAGACACTCAGAAGAAGTTAGATGGATTTTGTTCCAGGTGTGTGTTTATTTCTCTACAATGACTGTGAAGAAGGTACAATAACCAGTGCAGGTAGAGATGTGCACACTGTACACAGCTAAAGTTAGGTGAGGTGACTCCTGGCCCTGGGTCTCCTCCTGTGAGGCATCAGTGCTTACATATTCTACTGATCCCATCCATAGAGGCTAGGTACTTCTGAGAAATCTGGAGGGCAACAAATGGATTCTAGCCAAAAATGGACACACCCTGGGTAAGTAACTCCCCTTGCAAATTATTTGCCTTAAAACCCAAACACATTAAATGTTCATCATCTCACAAGCATTGTTATTAGTAGAGGAAGATACTCACTTTGCTTTTCTTGATTTGGTTAGCTACATTCTCTAATCCAGCCTTTTGAGGGACTTCTAGAGATCCTAGTGTATACATCTTATATTTTATGTGGTGTGAATGCACTTTGGGGGGAACTTTGACCCCTCTCACCATCCACAGCAACTCATTGCAGTACTACAAGACAGGTAGGTCAGTCTCGATTACTTCGTATCAGATTCACTTGCTTAATTGGTGACTGTGCTGGTGAAACTCTGTGAACTCACAGCAAAAATAGGCCAATTAAATACATTTTGTCCTGAAAATGGACCCAGTATATGACCTAGCCATCTCCTTTCTAAGCAAATCTTAACAATAACTAAATGAAGCTAACATTTTCCAACTCAACAATTCTCTAACACACAGCATTTAGGTAGGGTTTATTAGCTGACCCAGAAATTATGACCACTGCCCAAGAAATAGTCCATTCCTAGCAAGAGAAGCAAATTCAAATTGTTCAGCTATGAAAAGAACAGGTGATTGAAAAACAAAATACATTCAAAAGTCTGATTATGGGAGAGGGAACTTTGTACTTGCGTCTCTAGCAGATCGAGGAAGGTTCTCTCACCCTTCTACTCTGCCCTGGTGAGGCCCCTCTTGGAATACTGCACCCAGTTCTGGGCTCCCCAGTTCAAGAGGTACAGGGATTTTACTTGAGAAAGGCCAACAGAGAGCTACAATGTGATTAAGGGACTGGAGCACTGCCTTATGAGGAAAGGCTGAGAGACCTGGGGCTTTTTAGTCTGGAGAGAAGACTGAGAAGGTTATCTCACAAACGTNGTTGTAGACAGCGATAAGGTCTTCCCTGAGCCTCCTCTTCACCAGGCTGAACAATCCCAGCTCCCTCAGCCTCTCCTCATAGGGCTGTGCTCGAGGCCTCTCAGCCTCATTGCCCTTCTCTGGACACGTTCAAGCACCTCAATGTCCTTTTTATATTGAGGGGCCCAGAACTGGACACAGTACTCAAATATCTGAAGGCTAGGTGTCAAGAAGGAAGGGAATGGCTCTTCTCACTTGTGCCCTGTGATAGGACAAGGGGCAAGGGATGTAAACTACAGTTCCACCTCAATATTAGGAAGAACTTTACTGTAAGGGTCACAGAAGACTGGAACAGGCTCCCCAGAGAAGGAGACTCCATAGCCATGGATAAGACTATCCATTTTGGCAGAGTGATTATGTCAAATGAAAGCTTCCTCCACACTGAGAAAGCACAGAACACTCTTGAGGAGGAATAATCACACATTCCAAATACTTTCCATTGTGCTTGAAATCCATCCCAAAGGGCTCTGGATGCCTACATTGAAAGTAGTTACCTTAGACTTCCATGTTAATTACTGAAGGAATATCAGAGCACAACTCTTAAGGTTTGGATGAATCACGTCTTGGAACTGTCTGTTTCTCTTCACTGACTGTCAAGGATGTTGAGAATTGCTTAGAGATGTTTACTTTATGAATCTCAAGACCTGTCTGGACACATTCCTGTGTGACCTGCACTAGATTCTATGGTCCTGCTCCAGCAGGTAGGTTGGACCCGAAGATCTCCAAAGGTCCCTTTCAACCCTTAACATCCTGTGATCCTGTAAGTGCTCAGTAGTCAAGATCATAATGCACTGATAACTGTAGATACCATTTTATACCTGAAAAGTGCTTCTTATTCCAATCTTTAACCAAAAGTAGGAGAAATTTCATGTTGATGAAAAGCTCAACAT
>VWYK01008710.1:8910-21169 GCA_013399775.1 Semnornis frantzii | reverse complement strand
GAGGAGAGGAGATTCGAGGAGATTCGAGGAGATTCGAGGAGAGGAGAGGAGAGGAGAGGAGAGGAGAGGAGAAAGACTGAGTGAGATCTTAAAGCGGCATTTTAATATCTGAAGGGGACCTACAAGAAAGCTTCTTAGAGAGGCAGTAGGACAAGGGGCAATGGTTTTAAACTAGAGAAGGGGGGATTTAGATTGGACATTGGGAGGAAGTTCCTTACTTTGAGGGTGATGGAACATTGTAATAAGTTGCCCAGTGCGGTGGTGGAGGCCTCATCCCTGAAGACACTCAAGGTCAGGCTTGATGGGACTCTGAGCAACCTGATCTAGTTGGGGCTGTCACTGCTGACTGCAGGGGGGTTGAGCAAGATGACTTTTAGAGGTCCCTTCCAGTGCATTCTATGATTCTGTTCTGCGAAAACGATGTGCTCTTAGCACCTTCCCCACTCACCTCCCACAATCCAGCTCATAAAAGCCCAAGCACCAGTGTCACAGTACCACGTGGAGGGTGGCAGGAGGAGACTCACCTCCTGTCCCAGGGCTCCAGGGTCAAGCCCCGTGGCGGGGCAGAGCGATTCCTGACGCATCTTTCGCTTGCTTGCTAATTGCTAACAGGGGCAATTACTCAGAAAGTAAACACTGCACCTCCAGGTCCATTTTCAGGGTGATGCAAGGGGCGTTTAACCATGCAGCTCCCATTAGTGTTAATTATGGAGCACATATTAACGGCATTATACGATCCTTTTTCCTATTAGCACTGTCATAAATCTGATTGGTGGGGCTTAATTAGATCTCAGCCGCAGAATGCAATGGGTTTGGATACGTGAAAGGGCAAATTTGTGGAGACAGCAAACTATTATTATGCTTTAATCTCCAAATCTCTCCTCCTCTTACTCATAACACCAACAAGGCTACTTGCAAGATTGATTTGTTGTCAGGAAATGATTTAAAGCCTGACTGTAAAAATATTATATTTTCCTTGCTTCATAGAATGTGGCATTGATGTTAGAGCTCCGCAGAGACTTGATGTACTTTCAGATAGGGAACTCTAAAAGCCAAGTGCAAAATAAATAAGATGGCATCCTGCTGTTATTGTGGTAACCTTTACAGATCAGTTCAGGGCTGTGGTTGTTGTCTAGGTTGGTCATACACCATGGGGGAAGCTGCAGCTCGGTGCAGTTCTGCCCCAGGCAGCTGAGGCCCTACTGGATTTGCATTTCAGAGGAGCAGTGTGTAACAGAAGAAATGGTGTTTTGGTGTTCTTCTCTTGGTTCCTCCACCATATGGAAAAATTTCTCTGTTTTGAGAGTGCTGGAGCCCTGGAGCAGGCTGCCCAAAGAGGTTGTGGGGTGTCCTTCTCTGGAGGCATTCCAAACCCAGCTGCACATTGTGATCCTGGGCAGGCTGCTGTGGGTGCTGCTGCTTTCACAGGGAGGTTGAACTGGGTGATCCTCAGAGGATCCTTCCACCCTCACCATGCTGGGATTCTGTGTCCGAAGTGAAGGGCACTAGAACATATCAGAAACACAGTTCAGGCTGGAGAAGAGAAGGCTCTGAAAAGACCTTAGGGCAGCCTTCCTGTAGTCGAAGGGGATGACAAGAAAGCTGGGAAGGAACTTTTTGCAAGGACTTGTAGTGGTAGGACTAGAGGGAAGGGCTTTAGGCTTAAAGAGAGCAGATTCAGACTGGAGATTAGGAACAAATTCTTTCCAGTGAGGGTGGTAAGACACTAGCACAGGTTGCCCAGGAAGGCTGTGGATGCTTCCTCCGTGGAAGTGTTCAGGGCCAGCTTGGATGAGACTGTGAGCAACTTGGTCTAGTGGGAGGTGTCCCTCCTCATGGTAGGGGGGTTGGAACTAGATGATCCTTAAAGTCCCATTCTATGAATCTATGAAACAGCAGATATAAAGAACTAAGAAAGCATTAAAGGCCCAGCCAGACTACAATGACTGCTGAAGGCATCTTAGACTGAGCAAAAGATCTCCACTTGACACCACAGTTGCATTCCTACTGAGCTCTCCTTGAGTCAGCTCTTGTCCCAGCTTTGATGGCTGACAAACTCCCACTGGTCCTGATGTCCCATGAAGGAGTTCCTTGAGTCCCTTGAGTAGCCTGGGTTTGAGGGCTTCTGTGCTTTTCTCCAAATCAGTGCTGGTGGTGCACAAGCTTCCTATCAATGCAAGGTATATTTTGGTCTTAAATAATGAAACCTCACAACCAGAAGCAAAATGAGCTGGTACGGAGAGCCTGTAACGTCAATTCCATGCTATTAAACACTTGCCCTCAAGAACTGGCTCCAAATGGAATGTAGCAGGTGTGAAAAAGCACAGCAAACCCCAAAACCCTTGCCACCATCCCCCCTTCAGGGTTTCTGAGTGGTTAAAGCTTCCAATAACGAGTGAAATAGTGCTGATAGAGGAGGGCTCTGTAGCCTTTCTGAAGAGGTGTGCCAGGCTGATTTCCTTACCAAAGCAGAGTTCAGATATACTGCAGGAAATCAGCAGAAGCCAGAAACTTCTGCCTCCTCACAGCTGTCAGAGGTGGCCTTGTGCTGGCCCTGTGCCATGCCATTTTCTGCCAAGCCCTGTGTTGCTTGCTCACCACCTGCAGTGGACTATGAGCTACAATAGCTTGCTTCAATTAAAAACTCCCAGCCTTTCCTTAGCTAGGGCTTTGCTGAGTGCCTGCTGTAAATTCAGCTGCAGGCAGGTTTGGAGCTGATGTCAAATCATGGAGGCAGTGGGAAGTAAACACCAGGATGAAGTATACTGAGCGCAGCATGAGGAGAATCACCCCTAATAGATGGCAAGATCTGCCCTAAGGCAACAGAAACCAACCATGCAGATTCACAAAGGAGCTGCAATAACCCACTGCAGTGCCCTACCACAGCAGCCATCTCTTTTGAACTGCAGTTCCCCACCAAATCCGCCACCTCTTTTTAACTCAACCTGACACTGCTGTTCCTGACAAATAGTAATACCTCTTATCCCTTAAAGTTCTCAGCCAGAGTCAACAAGAACTATTTCCAGCAGCCCTTTGCCCTGAAAATGACATTCTGAAGAAAAGGACCTGTGTCCTGTGCTCTTTCAGCTGAGAACTGCTGCCCTCATATCTCCAGAGCCTCCTTATATATTTTTTTTTTCATGCCTCCTTTCAGAGGTCTTTCTTTTCCTGGAAAATCTATGTCAAATTCCCAAGCTGCCTGGGACTCAAAAGATCTAATAAAAATAAGATTTATTAAGAGCAGAGGGAGGAAATCAGATTAAAACTGAAGAAACAGCTTGCATAACTGATCTCCTATACTCAGCAACTGCTCAGGAAGTGCTTGGTGCACACACATTAACTGTTTTGTGGAAGTGCTCCTCAGCCCAACAGCCACAAAAGGCCAGCAGCAGCCTACAATGTCTTCTCCACTGACATGGCAATTGGTTGCACAAAGTCCAGCAGTGCTGCTGCTCACAGCTTCTCAGCACTAGATGCAAAGCTGTGTTTTGCTAGCCCACTAGGAACTCGTTTTTACTCCTGCTGAAGAGGGGCAAACCACCCCCAGCAGCAACACTGCTCAGAGGGGCTCCAGGCATCATAAGTCTCCAAGTTCCACAGCCCAGTGTTGCCCACCACAGCCAGTATCTCACTGCTTCTGCCAACCACTTAGCTTCCAGTGCATGCTGTGAGACCTGCAGGATCACAGAATCCCAAGCATGGAAGGGAGTTCTGGAGATCATCCAGTCTAACCTCCCTGTTAAAGCTGGGCACCCAGGATTGCATTGCCCAGCTGGGGCTGGAATCTCTCCAGACAAGGAGACTCCATGACCTGTCTGGGCAGCCTGCTCCAAGGCTCCAGGACTCTCACACTAAAGATTTTTTTCCTGATATTCAGATGGAACTTCCTGGATTTGTTTGTGCCTGTTTGCCCTTGTCCTGTTGTTGGGCACCACTGCAACAAAGACATCTCTCTCTACCTCTCCTCCCTCTGCCCCATCACTCTTTTCTACTCACTTTAAGGCCACGATTTGCTGTCCCTATCAACTCATCATCCTGTCCACCTCCCTGCTTTGGTTACATTTAACCCCTACCCTGCAGGACTTGTGCTGGCAGGACTCCTGATTCAGTTTTCTCCCTTGGTGGCATTTCTGCTGAG
This sequence comes from Semnornis frantzii, assembly GCA_013399775.1. NCBI lineage: Eukaryota > Metazoa > Chordata > Aves > Piciformes > Ramphastidae > Semnornis > Semnornis frantzii. Next base: position 17,031 of record VWYK01008710.1, on the reverse strand, counting down.
GGAGGCATTGCTCAGCCCCAGCAGTTCTTGCTCTGAGAGATGTGACAGGGAAGGCAGCACCCATCTGCTCAGTCCCTGCCTCTGAGCCCTCTGTGGGGGCTGAGTGTGATGAAATCCTCTGTGCCAAGCTCCAGGAGACAGCTTCAGCTCCCTCCTCTTTACAAATGATGCCCAAACAATCCTAGTTCAGTCTCTGTAGGCTCCAGCTCCTGGAAGCAATTCTCACTCTCTACTGTCCTCACTGTGGTGCCTTTGCCTCTGTTTCTTGGATATGGATTCTGGACTGAGTAGCTCCACCAGTCCCCATTAACCCTCACCAGGTATCTCCCTGCTTCTCTCTTGCTGAGTCCAAGCATGGCACTGATCCTTCACTTCTGCTTCCATGAATATAGTTGTGGGCTTTTGGTTTCTTCAGGTTTCTTTCATAGAAGACCTGTTACAAATCTTCATATCTTCTTCTGAAGCATAGAATCATAGAATCATCAGGGCTGGAAGGGACTTCAAGGATCATTCAGCTCCAACCTCCCTGTCATGGGAAGGAACACCTCACACTAGATCAGGTTGCTCAGAGCCACAGCCAATCTGGCCTTAAAAACCTCCAGGGGTGTGGCTCCCTGGGCAACCTGTTCCAGTGTCTCACCACCCTTATGGTGAAGAACTTCTTCCTAATATCTGGTCTGAATCTACCCACTTCTAGTTTTGCTCCATTCCCCCCAGTCGTAGCACTACCTGACATCCTAGAAAGTCCCTCAAGAGTATTTTTCATCCTCTTTCCACAAAACAAAAGCGAGCAAGCAGGTTTTGTCCCCTATATCTCAGTACAGACTTTATCCTCTGCTACTTCCTTGGATGCAGTTTTTCTCCATGTTTGTTGCCACCCAACTCAGGTGTGCATTCCTGGGAGCTTGGAGGGCTGGGAATGAAGATGCCCACCAGAAGAGGAACATGGGTTTGAGAAGTGATCTGCAACATGACAGTGGCTCTAAACTCCGTCTCTGTGCCCACTAGAGCTTATGGGACCTTCTCTTTCTCCCTACCCAGTGCTAGAAGACCATAGTTGTCCTGAAGCTAAGGCACTCTAAATCATCCCTGCAGGCATCTGCCCCAAGTTTGCACTGTCTGAATTGTTGCCCAAAAAAGCAGCACAACCTCGCCCAGGTATTTACAAATTCTGCCTTATAATTAGTGTCATTTGTGAGTTCTGGGCTTTTAGATGATCCAGCTGAACTTAGAATCATGGAATCATAGAATGGTAAGGTTGGAAGGGACCTCAAGGATCATCTAGTTCCAACTCCCTGCCATAGGCAGGGACACCTCCCACTAGCACAGGTCGCTCAAGGCCTCCTCCAATCTGGCCTTCAACCCCTCTAGGGAGGGAGCAGCCACAACCTCCCCTGGGCAACCTGTGCCAGTGTCTCACCACCCTCACTGCAAACAACTTCCTCCTAACATCCCCTTTCAATCTCCCCTCTGACACTTTAAACCCATTGCCCCTTGTCCTGGCATTCCAAGCCCTTGTCAATAGTCCCACCCCAGCCTTCCTGTAGCCCCCTTCAGATATTGGAAGGCTACTCTAAGGTCTCCTGGAAGCCTTCTCTTCTCCAGGCTGAACTTCAGAGAACTGGTCGTGTTTCTATGCACCCAGACACTTCATCCAGAAACCTGAGCCCTGAGCCAGCTCTCACTGGAATCAGTCAATAAATGCTCCCATTGACTCCAGTGGAAGTTGAAGCAGATCCACTGCTCATCTCTAATTAAATGACTGCTTCATTTAGGTGACAACAGAGAGCTCCTCAACCCTCTGTGACTGGCAGCCTTGTGCTTGCCTGCACTTGGGTTTGTGCAGGATGTGTCTTCTCCTGTGGCTGCCATTGCTCCAGTGCCTGTAACATCAGCACAGTTTGCTCAGCACCTCCTGCTCTTTGTCTCACAGACTTCACAGCTTCCCAGCATGTGATGGTTTGGGAGTTCCCTGCCCCCCCACACTTCATAAAATGACCCAGACTAGAAGTCAGCAGGCTGGAAGTTAAGGACTGAAGCTCTATTTACAGTTCAGCCCAATATACAAGCAGAGATATACACAATAGACAGGAATATTTACTGAAATATACAAGTTAAAGGTAATACAGAAACACAATCCCTCTCCCACAAATCAGAGACCAAGGTAATACAGAAACACAACTCCCCTCCCAGAAATCAGAGATGCCAGGAGGGGCTCCCAACCACCCTTCCACCTTCTCCCCACCCCTCTACCTTACCCCAAGGTTTGCCTTATGTGCAAGGAGAATTTTGAGGATGGGCCGGGGGGGATTAGAAGAAAAGTGGTTAGTGAGGTTACTCAGCAGAGAGGAGAAGCCAGAAGCCCAAGAGGCTGTGCCCCATGGCGCAGACTGACTTATCTTTTGTTTTGAATTCTTATTCCCAAACATCTCAGCAAGCCTATGAGTGAAGTAGACATCACCATTGTTTCCTTTTCACAGCCTATAATACAATTTTTCTCTATTAAAATATTCCAATTAGCCTCAGAACAGCACACAGCAGATTTCCCACTCCGTGTTACTTCCTCTTGCCCTGCACCATTTCAAGCTTTTATGTAAGAAACATCACACAAAGCTCCTTCACATGAGGTTGTTTGAACAGTTGTGTTGCAGCAGAATTTTGTGGGTTCAGGAAATAAAAACTTCTTTCTGCTGCACCAAACCCCTGAGTACCAAGGACTGAGTGGCAGAGTAACAACACTCCTGAGCTCTGTGATTACATGCAGGGATTCACAGAACCATGGAATTGTTTGGGTTGGAAAAGATCTCTAAGATGATCAAATCCAAATGTCAGCCCTACAGCACCATGGCCATTAAACCATGTCCCAAAGTGCCATGTCTACACTTCCAGGCATAGTGACTCCCCTGCCTCCCTGAGCAGTCTCTTCCAAGCCTCTTCCAATCCTTGACCACTCTTACAGCAAAGAATTTTTTTTCCTAATCTCCAATTTAAACCTCCCCTGGCACAACTTGAGTCCACTTCCTTACATCCTATCTCTTGATACTTGGGAGAAGATTATATAATTGATTATATAATTGATCAAAGAGTATCTAATTGATCAGGAGATTTAATACATTATTTTTTTTTTTAAGTTCTGAGAGCACCCAAAGCCAGATTAGGCAGACCTTAATGCCCACTTTCCATGCTCAAAGGAGAGTGTTTTACTTTGTCACCAGTGGGTGTGGGAGCAGCCATGCTCCTACAGAAAGCCCAGTTGCCTGCTGGCTGTGCTGGCTCACTCTCTCCAGGACTTCTGTCTGCTCCTCTGCTTACCTCCTGCTCACTGCAAAGAAAATACAAGTGCAGGGATTGCAGACCCTGGTACAAATAATGGAGCCATTGGCAGCTTCTCAACAGCACAAGACTGAACAACTCTGATGGTGGCATTTGGGCATGCTGTGGGCAAGGGTTGCTCAGGCTTTATCCCCACCACTTGGCCCATGCACTTGTTGCCTTGACCTGACTCTCCCTCCTGGGGCTGCCACCTTACAGAATCATTGAATTGTTTATGATGGAAGAGACCTCTAAGATCATCAAGTCCAACTGTCAACCTAAGACCACCACAGCCAGTAAAACCTGTCCCAAAGTGCTGTGTCCACAGCAGTTAAAGGAAATTTCATCTTGCTGTTTCTTGGACTGATCCAAAAGAAGACAGAGAAGACTGAGAGGGGATGTAATGAATGTTTATAAATATCTAAGGGCTGGGAGTCAGGAGAGTGGGGAGGGACAGGCTCTGCTCACTGCTGCCTGGGATAGGACAAGGAGCAATGGATGGAAGCTGCAGCACAGGAGGTTCCAGCTCAACACAAGGGAGAACTTCTTGACTGCAAGGGTCCCAGAGCCCTGGCACAGGCTGCCCAGAGAGGCTGTGGAGTCTCCTTGTCTGGAGCCTTTCCAGGCCTGTCTGGATGTGTTCCTGTGTGCCCTGAGCTGGATTGTCTGGTCCTGCTCTGGCAGGGGGCTTGGACTGGATGATCTCTTTGGGTCCTTTCCAAACCCCTAACATCCTGTGAGCCTGTGGTCCCTAAGGAAACCCTGCAGTGCTGCAAGAAGTGGTGCTGGTGACTCAGACACTGGCACATTTCCTTCTGGGTCCATGCCCAAGCATGATGTGGGGGCATGGCATGGTGGGAGGCCTTGCCTTTCAGGTGTGGAACATAACTGAGGTCATAACCACTCACCATCTCATTCCCCTTCTGCTTCCCATCCTTGCTGCTCAGTTGCTGCCTAGTTGAGCTCTAGATCCCCCAGGGAAGCAGCACTTCCTCACAGTCATTTCTTTACACCTACCTCAGTGGTGAGCACAGCCCTCCCTCGCTGGGAGATGGGAGGGCTGTCTGGTTTCCCTCCTTCTCCTGGGTGTTCAGCTAGACAAATACCTCATGGGAGAAGAGTGAGAAACTCCAGTGTTCCCCCTCACTGTGCAGGGAGGAATGGTTTATATTTTCCTAACCTGTGCATGAAAAAATTTCACTCAAGGAAACACACCAGAACTGGCAACAGGTGGTGCAGGGGGGACCCCTCAACTCTGGAGCTCTGAGCCACCCACCCTGGATGTGTTTAAGGGTTGTTTGGATGTGGTGCTTAGGGATATGGTTTAAGGTGAATCTTATAGAGTAGGGTTGTAGGTTGGACTTGGTGATCCTGAGGGGCTTTGCCAACCTATGTGTTGCTGTGATTCTGTAATCTGTGACCTGCCTCAGTGCCTTGCAGCCTGGGATGCTGGATGGCTCAAATAAAGGAATGCATTGCTTGTATTGCCAGATGATCTTCACATCACAAAATACATCCAAGACACTTTTAAAGAGAAATCACAGAATGACAGAATCACAAAATCACAGAATGACAGAATCACAGAATCACAAAATCACAGAATGACAGAATGACAGAACCACAGAATCACAGAATGACAGAATCACAAAATGTCATGGGCTGGAAGTGACCTTGAAAGCTCATCTGGTCCAACCCCCATGCATACCATATGTGTCCTGTTGACTTCAAGCTCCACAAGCCCTTCGAGACCTGCAGGCTGCAGATCCAAGGCCCTGAGCAGGTTGATACCAGGAGAAAGCTGTCATGGTCAGGACAGTTCATCTACCTGCAGGCTGTTCCTGTCAGGTCTTCAGGAAGAAAAGAGCCCATGGTTGGAACAACATATAGAGGAAGGCTGGAGGAGTGAAGGTTGAGCAAACCTGCTCCAGGGAGTAGAGTGATGCTGGCCACCTTCACCGCTGGCTCTGAACCTCTGTGGAAGGATCTCATGGAGATGCTGACAGACTGTGCAGAAGCCCCTCGACAGGGAAGGGAGGAGCTCATGTGCCAGACAAGTCATGTTCTTTGAAGGTTGCCTATGAGAGAGCCTTCAAAGATCATGACTTGGTGAGACACTGGCACAGGTTGCCCAGGGAGGTTGTGGCTGCTCCCTCCCTGGAGGTGTTGAAGGCCAGGTTGGAGGAGGCCTTGAGTGAGCTGTGCTAGTGGGAGGTGTCTCTGCCTATGGCAGAGGCTTGGAACTGGCTGATCCTTGAGGTCCCTTCCAACCTTACCATTCTATGATTCTATGTGGTGCTGAGAGTCATGGTTTAGCAGTGGACTTGGTAGAGTCAGAGAATGATTGGATTCAATGATCTCAAAGGTCTTTTCCAACCAAACCTCTTCTCTGATTCTCTCTGCGTGGACCCACCAAGATCTCAGCTTTCAAGCTTCTACCTTGCTATGATTCTATGCTGGATCCTGGCTGCTGCTGCAGATCCTTGTCCCTTCAAAATGAGGGTTGTGGCTTACTGATTTCAGCTGGAGCAATGTTTAGCCTGTGGTGTCTGTCATCCTAAAAGACCAAGCAGGTCCTCCACTTAAAGGAGACTGAGGATGTCTTGATCATAGAAAAGCAGAATACACATTCTCCTTATTTATGGACCTTTAGGGCAGTCAGAGCTCCTACAAATCATGCCAGTAGACAGTCATTTCTTGGAGGTCCTCACATCCCAGACCAACTAACCATGTTCACATTAGCCTCAGCAGTTGATGACCATAGCAAAGAGCTGGCAGAAAGGATAACATTTATGAACATATCAAAATGATTCATAAGGGGCTATTAAAAATAGCAGGAGATGAAAGAGGCAGCCTACAGATAAACTGTTTTGAGCTCCTCAGGAATTCAGAACACTGTTTTTAAAAGTCAGGTTTTAGCTATCACAGATCTGTCCCTGGTGCTCTGCATGTAACAGGGTAGGCTCTTCTGAGAGCTCCACCTGAGAGCTGTTCCGCCTGGGGCTCTTCATTTCACTCTGCCCTGGACCAGGTTTCCCAGGGAGGTCATGGATGACCCTTCCCTGGAGATGTTCAAGACCAGGTTGGATGAGCAACCTGGTGTAGGGGAAGGAGTCACTGCCAATGCCAGGGGGCTTGGAAGAGGTTGAGGGGCTTTTTAGCCTGGAAAAGAGAAGACTGAGAGGGTATGTAATGAATGTTTATAAATATCTAAGGGCTGGGAGTCAGGAGAGTGGGGACAGGCTCTGCTCACTGCTCCCTGCAATAGAACGAGGAGCAATGGATGGAAGCTGCAGCACAGCAGGTTCCAGCTCAACACCAGGGGAACTTCTTGACTGCAAGGGCCCCAGAGCCCTGGCACAGGCTGCCCAGAGAGGTTGTGGAGTCTCCTTCTCTGGAGCCTTTCCAGGCCTGTCTGGATGTGTTCCTGTGTGCCCTGAGCTGGATTGTCTGGTCCTGCTCTGGCAGGGGGCTTGGACTGGATGATCTCTTTGGGTCCCTTCCAGCCCCTAACATCCTGTGAGCCTGTGATTCAAGGTCCCTTCCAACCCAAACCACTCTATGAACATTGAGTACAAGCTCATGTACATTGATGAACAAGCTCCATGTACCTCACACCTACCTTCCACCTCCTGTGTACTGCTAAAGCAAAGAACCAGAGCACACATTAGATTCAGTATTCCCCTTGGGCTGGCCCCACTCAGTTCTGCCATGTTCTAAGGGTTAATTCTGGCAAACAAGGGGAGCTGGTCAGGTGAAGGCTGTGCCCCTCCACCCAGGGCAGTTTTCAGTCTGTCAGGGACTTGTTAACAGACTAAGCCATTCATTTTTTTGGATGAGTTTGTGGTATGTTGGACAGGAGCCAGAAGCTGAACTGGGAAACAATATTTATTTATATCTCCACACAATAATTCATGTCTGCCCAAATCATGGACTTGCCCTAATCCACAGCATTTCAAAACATTTGCAGTTCTCTCAGCTGATTAGAGCTGGCTTGGCCTGACCCAGTGGAAAGAAACACAAGGGAGTGAGTGCAGCTGAATGCTTTGATTGCCCGACAGGGGCTGACATTTCTGCCCTGGCTGTTCTATCAGGCCATTGTGAAGCACTGAGAGCTGTGATTTGTGCTGTGATGAGCAATGTGGGATGTTCCAGGCCTTGTCCCTTCTTGCCAAACACCCATCAGAACACGGGGAAGATAGTTTTGTGTGCCGCTGAAACAAAGTAAGAGACCAAAAAATTAGTCTTTTTGAGAGCTAGATTCTCAAAGGGAGTCACTCTCCACAATCTGGGAGGAGGGAATTGATGGAGCCTACAGCATCGGCTTGATGGATCACAAAGTTTTCAGAGTAGTGGTTTCCAGCACTGTGCTGAGCTACTTGAAACATAAAGCACAGTGTTTGGGATGAGGAGAGCTGCACAGGAAGATTCTAGAATCACAGAATTGATGATGGGACCTCTGGAGATCATGGAGTCCAACCCCCCTGCCAAAGTAGGGTCACTTAGGATGGGTCACACAGGAACACATCAGAGGATCGCAGGGTATTAGGTGTTAGAAGAGACCCAAAGAGATCACCCCTCTGCCAGAGCAGGACCAGACAATCTAGCTCAGGGCACACAGGAACACATCCAGACAGGCCTGGAAAGGCTCCAGAGAAGGAGACTCCACAACCTCTCTGGGCAGCCTGTGCCAGGGCTCTGGGACCCTTCCAGTCAAGAAGTTCCCCCTTGTGCTGAGCTGGAACCTCCTGTGCTGCAGCTTACATCCATTGCTCCTTGTCCTATCCCAGGCAGCAAGTGAGCAGAGCCTGT